>PVIH01012397.1:39604-63891 GCA_004025045.1 Sigmodon hispidus | reverse complement strand
AGTCTCTGACAGCTGCCCTAGGAGGGACTACACCATGTACCCCAGTGGCTTGGAACATAGAGACCGGCTGTGCTGATCCAGGCCTTTGCCACAGCCGAGCACAAACACCGTGGAAAGTACTTCATACACACAAGAGCTCCTTTTCCCGTCCCCTGGAATCTGGGCAGCTGCTCAGTTTCCTCATCAGCAAGATGGGGACCACTGTGCCTCCTTTCCAGGCTGTCACAGAGATGAAATGACAGCAGAGCAACCGTGCAGTGACTGCTGTCCATCTTTGTAGAAGAGACAAAGGGAATGTCATTTTCTACTGACAACAAGCTTTGATCTGACATTCCTATCTCAACTGTGCTGCCAGATGGATGAAGGAAGTGGATTTCCATCTCTGTCTGGTTATCTGGGTCACTCCTGGGGCAGGTACACTGTGTCACAGTTGGAACTGGAGTGTCCCTTCCTTTCTGGCCTCCCCAGGACATAGAGTCACCAAGGCGTCAATGGTCAAGCTGGTAACAGGAATGAGAAGACCTGTACAAGGGACTGTCGTGGGGACAGAATGCATGAGGCCCGACCAATGCTGCACCAGCCCAGATGGCCTTCCAGAATGCTGCCTCACACTGTTCCGGGTTGTGCCAGCAGAACAGAAAGCTGCTCTTCCTGTCCAGACCCCTTTGGAGCTGGCAGCATCCAGCCCAGCGAGTCTGCCCTGCTCAAGCCTTCCATGGCTGTGCTGTGTGCTGGCTCTGCAAACAGGCCCTCTGGGTGACTGCCCTGGCCCTCAGACTGCTATGCAACCCCCGAGTCTATTTAATACTAGCCTCTCATTGATGAGAGTCACATTGATGAGGTGTTTTGGCCTCAGGGAAACTTACGCAGGCACATTGGACAGGTCCAGGTGCTTCTGAACCTCCAGCAGAACCTCCCGGAAGAAGCGGAGGCGCTTCTCTTCAGACTGCTGGCACTGCTCGAACACCTGCTCCATGTTCTCCATGTACTGGGGTGTGGCCTGATCAAGCTCCTTCAGGGCCTTCTCATACTTGTCCTTGCTCTGTGTTGAAATTGGCACAGACAGGTTTGCTCCCATCCCACCTCTGTTTATCCCATGGGCCCCCTTGCTTCTCAGACCTCCCCACATTCCACACGTGGGAGCGGAAGTTCTAGAACCCAGCATTCCCCAAGTTCACTCCAGTCCCTGTGCTTCTCCATGGCAGGTCACTCTGTGCCTGCTCTGTCTCTCACTGGAGCGAGACCTAACATAACAGGTAGATGTGGGGAGATGGTCACACCAACACTCAGATGGAATACTGATCGGTTTATAAGGGCTCTAACTTCATTAAAGAATTCGCACCTGAGGGGGTTATTAGGAGGCAGGACCCAGTGTGATGAAGTGAGTCTCAGAGCTGTCTCTCACGGGTCTCTCTTGGCTTTGGACCTTCCTCCCTGTACCCTTTGTACCTGTTAGAGCAAAGCTGCCTTCTCTAGCACACGCTCCACTCTCAACGGGGCTCTGACTTGATCCCAAAAGATCCAGAACAACAGAGCCAGGCGGCTCTGCCTACAGCCTGAGACTGAACTAAGATAAAAAATTGTTCCTCCTTCACGCTGTTTCTCAGGTATCTCACACAGTGACCGGACCGACTATTGACTAGCAGAGGGGCCAGATGCCTGTGTAAGCTGCTGATACTTTCCTGGATGAAGACAGGGACTTGAGGTCTAATCATTTATTTGTTACAAAGTTTTACATTACACAGCCCTGCAAGTTGAAAACAGAGATATGGGTCTACCTGAAACTGCTTTAACTCTATATGCATGCACGTACTCTTCCAGGGCAAGAACCCAGGTCACTGGACAACTTCTCTGTCTTTTCACACTGGGCACCAAATCTACTCCATCCACTCCAAGACTCAGCTCAGACACCCCTTTCTGTACGTTCTAAGGAGACTCCTGTTCTGGAAGCTTTTCTTGACCTACTAAAGACAGGCTCTACCCACACTCTTGCCCGTTCTCATTTTGCCCTCTCCTGGTATCTGGTTCCTTGCTCTTTTCTGAACTTCAAAATGGCCAAACTAGGTCCTCTATGGGAAAAGGACCAGTCACTTAGGCAAGAACAGAGTTCTACAGACCCTCTCATCCCACCACATCATCCTTAGCACTATCCTGGGTCCCAACATGGAAGCACTGTGTATGTAGGAGCCCTGGATCACAAACCCTCAGCTATTTGAACACAGCCTTCAAATAGCACAGCCTCTGGGAGCTTTCTGAGAACCACAGGGCACGAGCTCCTCTTACTGGACTCCCCCTCTTCCAGCCTGATTATGCTGAGGCTATGTGCTGCCCCCAGCATCAACCAGGGACCAACAGGGTCATCACTGTTCAGAAAATCCCCTAGCAGAGATGTACAAAGTTCCCAATGACCGCTCAGGGATGCTGTGCCCCTGATGTGAACCTCTTCTCTGATGAACACTGCAAGATACATTTCCTGCCTAGTCAGGGAGAAAGTCTGTGACAATGGCGGGTACTAGCCTGCACTCCCTCTAGCGTTCTAGGGCTCCAGAGGTCACTCAGGCTCCTGGATCAATGGCAGACCACCCAGGAGGGCGAGTCCCGAAAGGGAAGGCACTGACATGTCAGGTGAGACTTCCCGTACTCTAGATCTTTTCTGAGAAAGCACCTCCTCTCCTGGCATTTCCCCTTGCTGGGTGTGGAGGTGAAAACGGTAACCCAGGGTGCAGGCTGCAGAGTCCTATTCCCTGCTGTCACATTCCAGAGCAGCGTGCTATCTGTCCTTACTGACCTTGGCTCCTTATTCACAAAGCAGAAATGCCATCACACAATCCAAAGGGATGTCAATGGCACGTCTTATCTGTAGTCTGCCAAGGCTGTCATGTAGGTGCCAGTCAGATCAGCACTCCCACCTGCCAGCCTGCGGGGACACTGTGGCCTGCCGTGAACCCTCTCATTTGCTCCTGTAAACTCAGCCTGGCTGGACCATAGGCAGGGAGGGGGGCCTGGGCCATCACTTTTAGAGCAGCAGAAGGAGTTGAGAGCCCAGCCTCCAGGAACTTCTACATGACAAGGTACCGGGTAGTATTTAATTCCTGTGACTCTGGGATCTTCCAAGTAGAAGCCCTTTCTGTTCTCGTGGTGTGCATCAGATCACAAAGTAGTCTGACAACGTCATGTCCATGTGACCTCACTGATCCACTGACGTAGACTGCCTCACGCAGAAGCAGAAGGGCTCCTAGGATGTGGCACTGGATTATTAAGATGTCTGCTCTCCTGTCACCCGTAGCTCCTGTAACTTTTGCTACTGGGGCTTGCTCTTGGTGTGGCCATCTCCAGTGCCTTACTTCCCTAGGGGCTCCCAGACATCTTGAAACCTGCATCTAATCCCTGGATCTCTGCCTGCAGCCTTCTCCATACCCTCTTCCCCTCCTCCCTGGCTCCAGGTCTTCCTCAGTGTATCCCAAGCTCCTAGATCTGCTTGGCTATCAAGAACACTGGGCCTCCTAATCCACTAGCATTGCTTACCCATCCTCATTTCTGCACCCTGCACAAGCTGCTCTTCCCTGCATCATCCCAGATGTCCTCAAATATATCTCCTGGGAAGCCACCCAAACTAACTTGTTCCCCTGAGTACAAGGACCACTCTCTCCCGCCTGCCTGGCACTTGGCTCTGTCCTTAGCTGAGGCAGGTACAATGCCTGTGCTAAGGTGGGGCTCCAGTGCTCATCTGTGAGGGCCTGAGGACAAGGATTTTTTTCTTTAGTGGCATTTACCCTCATCCAGTCACAAACAGTTCTAAAAGGCTCACTGCGTGCTTCATGAGACACTCAGACTCAGCACAGCAAAGCAAGTGTGGTTTACCTTCAGGACATCCTGCTTGCATTTTTCTATCTTGTCTTGCAGTTTCTTCAGCTGCTCGGGGTTGAGGGACGGATCTGCTTTGCTGTTGGCTTCCCTGGATATGGCCAGTTTCTCCTCCTTGCACGCTGTGTGGTGGGCTTTCTTTGCTGCTTCTACCTACACGGAGAGTAAGGTTTGAATGCAACACTGCTGCAAGTTCAGATCTTCCGAGACTGCACAGGCTGGGGACTGCAAGTGCTGTCACACGGGAGGCCAAGGCAGGGACGACCACAAGTCTGTGAGCTGTCACCATAACAACTGGCTGGAACAGAAGGCCTCACCTGTAAATATTTACCACACACGGTTCTAGGCACTGACCTATGGCTGAATTTGTAGATCTGAATTAGGCTGCCAACTGCAGGCATAATTAAATGTTGGGGTAAATTAGAAGAGGCTACATGCTGTGCAGGGAAACCAAGCAGAAGAGAGACACTAGGAACACCAGAAATGCAGCAGCAGATTTGTACAGAGAACAGTAAGAAAAGCCCTCTGAGAATGTTTGCAGTAAAAGGAAGAGGTGTGGACAGCCAAGGAAAGTGCATATCAGAATAACCAACAGAGGGACGTTCCAAAAGAACCCTTGCCTGGTGTGGTGGAGCATGCCTTTAGTCTCCAGGAGGCAGAGGCAGGTGGCTTTCTGTGAGTTCCAGATCAGTCTGATTACATAGTGAAGCCAGGTCAGCCAGTGAGACCCTGTCAAAAGGCTCAAGGTGGGTTGGCTGGTTACAATTTCCAAGGACTGTTCTTTTGATAAAAGGGTTATGATACACTGTCTATACCGGTCTCAAGGTCATGAGTTCTCAACCTTCCTAATGCTGGGACCCTTTAATATAGTTCTTCATATTGTGGTGACTCTCAATCATAAAATTATTTTTGTTATTATTTCATAACTATAATTTTGCTACTGTTATGACTCTTAATGTAAACATCTGTGCTTCCTGATGGTCTTAGGCAATTTCTGTGAAAGGGTCTTTTGATCCCTCGAAGGGGTTATCATCCACGGGTTTGAGAACCCACTGGCTGAGACAGTCCTCCCAGCTCAGCCTTCCAAGTATCAGCAACAGGGCCTGGCTTCCAAGGTTCTAACGGCAACCCCCTCCCCCTCAGAGATAAAGGTCCAGAGATAGCCTGGTCTCCACCAGCTCTGCTCTCCTGTGGCTAAGGTAAGTAAGTTCTTGGGGGAGCAGGAAGGGAGGCCTGTCAGTGGAGAGGGGCAAAGCATGGCCAGAGGAAGGGAGGAAGGGGGAGGCACCTCTTTCAGCTTCTTGGCCCAGGGCTTCTGGGCCTTTCGGAAGCCATCCTCTGCTTCCTTGGTCTCCTTGAAGCCTCCCATCATCTGTTTGTGAAAGGCTTCCTTCTGCCAGTTCTTGATCTTCTCAAAGTCTTCATTCATCAGCGATGCCTTCACCTCCAGGTGCAGCTCGCTCACCCTCTCCGCTTCAGACATGACAGCCATCCAGGCCTTCTCCACAGTCCCATACTGTGGTCCTGACACAGGAGAAGCATGTTAACTCAGCCTCTGCTAGGAGCAGGATTTCCCGTCACACCCCACAACTGCCCACCTGGGAGCAGCCCAGCTGCACACAACTCCTTCTCTAAAGCCTTTGAGCTCTTGTGCATGCACACACGGGTGCACATGTACATGTGTGCATGTGAGTGATATGCGTATGTGAAAGCATGTACAGACGATACACAGACCTAATTTACATGTAATGCTGTGAGTGAATGTTCATGTGAGATACATACACATCTTATGTGGAGGACAAGGCTCATGGTAACCTTTCTTAGTCACCTATCTTTGGTTTTAGACTTCAGGGTCTCATGGAACCTGGAGCTTATGGATTCAAGTGGACAGGCTGGCCAGCAATCACCCAGAACAGAAACTACAGGTGTGCAGTGCTGTGCTCAGCTTTTAAAAAGATTTACTTTTATTTTAAACATATGTGAGTAACTACATATATGTATGTGAACTGTGTGCAGGCTGGTGCCCGTGAAGGCTAGAAGGAAATATTGGCATTCCTGGGACTGGAGTTACAGATGTTTTCAGCTGCCATGTGGATGCTGGAAGAGCAACCAGTGCTCTTAAGCACTGAGCCGTCTATCAAGTCTCACTCCTGAATTCCATGTAGGAAGGAGTTGGGGAATCAGGTCCGCTGTGTGCACAGCAAGCGCTTGCTGACCTAAGCCAGCCCCTGTTCCCTCTGAGGCCTGTGAAACAACCTTTCATGCATGCTGGAGATCTCACTTCAATTAGGGTGGATAGAGAAGGGAGAACCCCTGCCCCAGTGACAGCCCACAGTTGTGAGTGCCCTCCCTCAACATGGATCTCCTTTATCCATTCCCCTGGGCAGTGGGTCTACAGGATGATGGCAGTGTCAACGGAGACAGGACAGGGAACATTTAGTAGTCCCCAAACCCCAGTCCTCTCTGGCTTGACTCAGATCAGAGAATGCTGGTTGCTGTGAACATCCCATCACCCAGCTGGGTTTCACCCGTTTAACTGATGGCTTTCCTCTTGTCCTTCCTACCCAGACCCGTCCTGAGCCTTAGGACTGGGAAGAGCATGGACTGACAACAGTGGCCCTATTCCACGCAGAGATTTCTGTGTGGGCCTGGGCAGTTTCCCTCTCCCAGCACAAACTTCCTCCCTTTCTGCTGAGGAAACAGTCCTCTAGCCTACAGGCCCCTCAGGGCCTCAGCAGCTGTTATTCTCCTGTGGGTGACAAAGGAGGGCTGGCTGCAACAGGAGATCAGGGCTCTCTGCAGCTTGCAGTTTGCTGTCTCCAAGGAAAGGCTAGAGGCTCACACAGCTTGTGCTTATTGGGTGACAGGCACTGTGCTGCCCTCCCCTATGAAAAAAAACCCACAGCCCCAGGAACTGCAAGATGCTTTCCTGGCCCACTTGAGAGCAATTTGTCAGGGGATCCCTGGCAAGTAAGTAGTTAGTCCTCATGCCCAGGGCTACCTTACCTTTCTCCACAAGCTGCCTCCAGCGCCGGGCCCACTCAGTGAGCTGCTGTGCATATGCCTTCTCAATCCGTGCCCGCTCATGCAGACAGTTCATGAGGTCACCACACAGGCGGTAGCCATCATCAATCCGCTTCACAGTCCGTTTGTAGTTCCCAACCTGTGACACGGAGCTTAGAGTTAGGCCTATTTGCTGCTGCGCTAAGTCAGTCAGGTCCCTCATGAACACTCTAAGGGTCCTCCCATCTTCCCACAGATAGGTACCCCATGTTGTCAAGACAAGCCCCCCCCCTTATTACCAACAGGAATAAATAGGTCAGCAAATGAGCTTCTGAGTCTATAACTCCGGGTCAGGCACTGTGGCAGAAATCAACTGGTAGGTCAGGGAAAGAGGCAGATGAGCAGGGTGCGGGGCTGAGGGAGGCTGGCAGGCCTTCAGGCAGATGGAGGAACAGAGGTGGCTTTGCAGAGCAGGTAACATGTTGGACCGTTACTACTTCCCCTTCCCAATGACAGTAGTAAATACTTTCCCCACGTACTGAGAGCCTGCTATGTGCCAGGCACCCTTACAGGTGCTTCACACATCTTTCCCAATCCCTAAATGGTAGCAACTACCCCCTACTTTACAGATGAGGAAATTGAGGCTTAGAGTAGCTAAGAACTGGCTGAGACTGCATAGTCCAGCTGGCTGGGCTGAAGTTCAAGGAAGTTTTCAGAATACCTTTAGGTAGGACGGCCTGTACAGCAAAGCTCAGATTCTAACCTGCTTTGTCAGGGGCAAGCTTTGGCTGCCCCTTCTCACATACCAAGACTATCTACACTAGAAATAGCCGGGAGAAGATTCTCACCTTATGTGTGTGGAATATGTACATACATGTGGGTGGAGGCCAGAAGTCAATGTCAGGCCTTTTCCTCAATTATTCTACTTTTTTGTTCCTGATGCTCATTTTATTTTTTGGGACAAGGTCTTGATGAACCTAGTGCTCACTCCCAGATCTGGCTATATTAGCTGACCACCAAACCCAGAGATCCTCCTGTCTCCACTCCCCAACATGGCATTCCAAGCGTGTGTCAGCACACTCAGCTCCTTCTGTGGATGCCGAGGAACAGAAGTGAACCTAGGTCGTCATGCTTGCCTGCCAGGGCTGTACCAGCTGAGCTACCTCCTCGGCCTGCTCCATCCTTCAAGCTGTGCGCTTGAAGGGAACCAGGGCTAACAAGGAGGACCCATGAGAACAGCACAGAAAAGGACTGAGGACATTCTCATTAGCTTCCTACCAATGCCTGTCTTCAAAACTCTTAACCCTTCTCTTAGGTGTTCTAACAGTCTCTCCCACTGACTCTCCAGTACACTGTTCAGCCTGAAAGCCTCTGAGGAAGGCGTGCCTGGGCCTGCTCTGTACAAGGGCGGCCCTCTCAGCAGTGCTGTGGTACTCCCAAGTCTCTACTCCAGTGCTGAGCTAGCTAAGGGGAGTGGTGCTAGAGATGACCTGCAAGGCGGAGAAAGACAACACCTTGCACAAGGACAAACATGCAGGTGCTGCATGCAGAAAGAATGAGCGATGTTGGTTACAGCATCTGGAGGGAAAGGCTGTCCCTATGCCAGACCTCTCGGCAGGCTGAGGCAATGACCTCCTCCTCCTGCAGGGCCAGGATCCTGCTGAACAGCTAAGACCCCCAGAAGTCAGACAGACAGTCTAGGATGCCAGGGGAGGCCCAGCAGGACTGTGGTCACTCTCTAAGGGTGGGACTCTTGATCCCACTATTAATCCACAGGGCCCTGCAGCCCAGGCAAAGCCTGACTCATCTCCTCAGCAAAGATGTCAGTGCAGGAGCTCATCAACATAAATGGCTGAGCTAAGCTCTGACTTAATATCCCAGCTTTTCCTTTTCCTTACTGCAAAAAGGCAAACAAAACAGTCTCCACAATCCACCCTGAAGCACCGACACACACTTGTTCCTTTTCAAATGGGGCTTGTGGTTACTTTGAAACTTAAAGAGGAAAAAAAATCTAATAATAAACCCACAGTACCACTGGGCTAGCGATAAGAGGACAGAGAGTCAGCCTGACTGAGTCTCAGTAGTGACACGGAGCCACACAGACAGACAGACAGACAGACAGACAGACAGCTTGCATCTGTCACAGCAGTGCTCAAGCTGAGACCACCATGCAGATGTATACTTTAGCACTGGGAAGCCTGCTCACCTCTTCAGTGTTCAAAGTCCAGAGAAAGGATTTCAGGAAAAGAACATCTGTCACTGGACCACAACTGTGCAGGCCGATGGTACACAGCAGCTGCAGCCATACTCAGACAGAACTGCCGCCTGAAGGGCTAGCCCGCAGCTCCCAGCGTGTGAAGCTGCCTCAGAAGGCAGACATTTCAGGTTATTAGTGGGTCTTGGAGGTGGCAGAGAAATCTGAACAGGTCCTGGAATTGCTTCTGGGGACCAGTGGTTCTTTAGCCAGGCAAGAGCCAAGGGGAGAAGGGAGACACTATGGAACACATTCCACCTCAGGTAAATTACCCAAAATGCAGGCAAAGACTCAGGGAGAACCTGTGGCCCGAGGAGACAAGAAGCAGGCAAGACCACCGTCAAGCTCACGTTTCCACAGGAGTTGCCTTGGCCCAGAGGTACTGAGGAAATTCCTACCATGCCCTCCTCAGAAAGGGCCTGTTTGGGTCACAAGAAACCCAAACAGACAACACTTCCTGAGAGCCCGAGAGGCTTGGCTGTCACAAGGCTGACCCAACTCTCCAATGAGAGGAGTAGAGGCTGTCTTGCAGGCAGTGGTCCTGGATCTGTGCTCCAGACGACCTCATTCTCCTGTGGCCAGGCACCACCATCCTTGTCTCTCCATAGCTAAGCTTATTCCCTGCATGTCAGGTAGATCCAGGCAACAAAGCTTTACAATGCACAAAGCACCTACAGCCTTCAGCATGTGGACCGATGTCTGTCTATTCTTTCTCTAGGCCGACCCTGTACAGGGTAGGACAGGGCAAAGGCTCTTACTGGATGAACTAGAAGACAGATTTCTGTCAACAACCAGGAGCTACTGAAGTCACTAGGCACCAGTACGCCGCCTGTAACCTTGGTCCACCAATACCAGGCAGGTAGGAGACTACCCCTGGGGATGACGACCCAAGATGTGTGGCACAGAAATACACTGGAAGGCAGTGTAGGTCAGGGTAGACTCACAAATGCTTTACACACAGCAGGGATAAAGGCTTCAGAAACATGACAATGGAATCTGCACCACTTGAAGGGAGGAAACAAACAGGCATGAATGGGGACAGGATGCAGAGCAGAACCTCAACTGCCCAGCCCAGACTACCTTGCCTGAGAGATGGCTCAGCCAGTCTTCCCCACGGACGCCTCCTTGGTGAGGCCACCTGCAAACACTTGCATCACCTGCGCCCCTCGGCTGCTGGAACTGATTTCTCCAACCTGGCTCCTGACAAATGTTCCAGCCGGGGATTACATGTGCCCTGGCGAACATGGTACCCATAGCCACAGTTTCTTTGAGTCATCTTAAGCACACTGGCCTTGGCTCTTAGCTGGACTAGACTTTCTAAGCAAAAAGTGTCACATCCTGTCACTGGGCATTACATCATAATGTTAGTGTTTTGCCAGGTGGGGAGTGACAGTCCCATTGTGACAACCCATCGCAAGCATGCACTCTCAGTGGGTGGGAATATTAGTGTCCCCATCTACTGGATAAGGACATAGGATTGGAGAGGTATGGTCACCACGATCACACAGATAGAAAGAGACGGGGCCTACAATGCCATGGCCTCCTTATGTCAATCGGGGATGGTAAAGAGTTGCAGAGCAGGGCCAGGCCCCATTCCTTTTTCCATTGTATTCCAACTGTGAGTCATTCCAGGAACCCCAAACTTATATGCTACTAAGACAACTTGTCAAGGGTAACCTTGCTTTTTATCCTTGCAATAAAGGCTCAAGAACCTGCCTCTCTCATCATCCCTGGAAGAGGAAGGCATCTGTGCCAAGCTGCTCAGCAGAAGGCTGGCAATGTCCTCCAGGCAGGTCCATGCTCTGGAACTCAAATGTCTAACCACACTGATAAAGGCTGCCTAGAGGCTGCAGCTTTCTCTGCAAGTAATGACAGGCCTTTGGAGGGCAGGGCTTAAGTACAGCACTGCAGGTGGCCACAAGACGGACTCAAAGGCCTTCTAACTGCGTTCAAGCCCCTGGGCTCTCTGGGCCTTTCCTTCTCCCGTATCACGAGCAGCAGCAGCACAGGTCTGGCTCTGCCCCAAGCATGTTGCATAGTCAGGCCTCTTCTCTCCATTTCTGACTCTCAAGCTGGAAGGGCAGTGAGAGAGAGTACGTACGTGCCAAGTGTCCCGGAAGCTCACACTGCAGCCTGGGCTTCCTCCCTGCCAGCTCTACTCTTAAGTCGCCTGGCAGGACCTAAGTTCTTTTCTGGTTGTTTCTTCATCTAGTCTACACAGGGAAGGAGCTGTAAGCAGCTTAGGTGACCTCCAGAGGCCCTTCATGGTTCTGGAATCTTGCAATGAGCCGTGTCTGCCACTGCCACTAACTAGCTAACTCCAAACAGCCAGTCAATCATTCCTAATTCTCAGCTTGTGGTGTTCTGGCAACTCCCTCCTGCCACCTACAAATATTTAATAAACATCTGCTGTGTTCTAAGGACTGTGTAAGGCACACAGTGGTGTCAGAGTGAATAAACCATCACTACATTAGCCTGATGGGTCTTATGGCCAGATGAATAGCACAGTTCTGGAAAGGAATATTTCTCAAGTGATCAGGGCTGGCTTGGAGACATGTAAGTTAAGAGTGAAGGACCCCAGACTTTTGAAAGGCTTGGGACAGGAGCTCATGGCCCACACAGCATGAGCTATACACAGCACCATTCCTCTGACATCTATCCTGAAGCTCAAGCCACCCTTGTTACCTGCTACACACCAAAGCATAATGCCATTACTCTCTATTCTCCATGCTTATAGACTGGGCACCCCGTAATGTCTTCTCAGCACCCAAATCTGGCTGGTAGCCTGATCTGGATTCTTTTTCACATGGAGAGAGGCCTGAGAAGTTGCTAGGATATTTCCCAACAGGATACTGAAACAGCCTGGAATCCTTTATTCACAAAGTTCTCAACTCAGGGAAGTTGTAAGAGCCCTTCACATCAACAGCCCCAAATAATCATGGTGGTGGATGGTGAATCCAACTACTGCTGTAACGAAATACCATGACTAAAACAATCAGGAAAGGAAAGGGCCTATTTTGCATTCAGTTCCATATACCAATTCATCAAAAAGCAGTGAGGGCAGGAGCTGAAGCAGAGGCAGTGTGGGGGGGGGGCTGCTCATTGGCTCACTCAACATGACTTGCTCAGCTTGCTTTCCTATAGAACACAGGCCTTCAGGCCCACAATGGGTTGCTTCCTCCATGAATCACTAAGAAAATTCCAACCTTAATGCCAAGACAACAATGCCTGTGGGTTGGCAAAGAACACAGAGATAAGCTACTCTATACTCAAAAAACTACTTTAGTGTTCAGTGTTTAGACTTCTGTGGTAGGGTGTGCTGTGCTTCTTACTTAGAAACACAGTATGCCGAGTAAGCTGGTCACCAGGTCATATCTGTATTTTCTCCTATAGTTTCCTCTTCTATATTATTTTGCTTTCCTGAGGGCAGATGAGTTGATCAATAAGTGGAATATGCCAATCAATATAATACAACTAAAAAAATATCAAAGGTAAATAGATTACCTGTTACAAGAGCAAATAAGGCATCTGGGGGTGGGAATAGTATCAGTCCAAGTTTTAGAATTTTCTCTTACAGGACCCTTATCAGGAAATAGATTAGATCCATTAACAAACAGCCAAGAACAAGGTTCTCTGATCTCCAACCCTGATAACAACAGAGGGTCAGGTACCAATGCCCAATAGTTTTCAGTACTGGCACTATTAGCATCAGTACAGTAAGTAGACATATTAGCAGAATAGGCGTTTGCCACGTCTCTTGCAGCTGCCCAATTTCATTGCTGCTTTCAGCTGTTCAGGGTCTGGAGAGCCAGGCTGGGATCCAGATGGGCTGCAGTGCATTTTCTGGAAAAATATACAGGAAACCTCTTCCAATGGTAAGTAATGGCGCTGATGATTGGCCTGTTTTTACACCATTCCAGGTCACCAGAAGTAACTAACCTTGTAGGCTCTGAAAAAGGTGTTCAATGTTTATGAGCTGCAATATTTTCATTGTTATATAAAGATGATGAGGGTGAGCCTTACTCAGACTCATATCCCCATCCCACCCCCATATCCATCCATCAATTTGTTCTTTGAGTTGTTTGTGTATTCTCTCCATTGAAGTTTGACCTTGGGGTTTATAAGGAATTCTGGTAACATGTTAAATTTTCCACTGGAGACAAAATTGTTGAAAGGCAAAGGAGAGATGAGCAGGAGCAGGGCCATTATCTGTTCTAATAATCCAGGGCACTCTTGCTATCACAAAACATTTTAAGGAATAATGACATGATAGGCCTTCTCCCTGTCACTGGTATGGCTATAAGAAAGTAAGAGTAAGTGCCCACATGACATAAACATATTTATGCCTACCAACTGAAGCAATATGCATGACACCCACTGGCCATAATGCCAGTAACTTTAGCCCCCAGGGATTCACCCTTGCTGGCTGCATGCAAAGGACTTAAAGGGGGGAACTGGACACAGGCATCACATCCTCAATCTGTTTTGTTTGATGTCAAGTTCAAATGGGAAAAGGGAGCTTACTGACCATGCAGACTGTAAAGGGATTGTGCATGTCACTGGAGTCCTGCCAGGAGGCCAATGGGGGCTGTGATGCCTCATCAAGAGCATTCCCTTTACTTAGCGTCCCCAGAAGAGAATTGTGGACTTTGATGTGATATAAAGATATAATGTAGTTGCTGTTATAATACAGCCTGCAAAGCTAAAGTCTAGAAGTCACGAAAAGACGTAATTTAGTCTTTATAAGGGTAGCAGGTAGAGGGCTGGAGAGATGGTTCAGAGGCTGAGAGCACTGGCTGCTCTTCCAGAGGTCCTAAGTTCGATTCCCAGCAACCACATGGTGGCTCACAACCATCTATAATGAGATCTGGTACCCTCTTCTGGCCTTCAGGCATGCATGCAGACAAAACACCATATACAATAATAAATAAATCTTGAAAAAATAAAGGTAGCCGGTAATCTAGGCCTAAGCTGAGCACAGTAAACTGTCAATACACAGGTGACAGACGGTGTTTCATGGCCACAAGGACAAATTTCAACTCTAAGCACTGTGGGAAAGCTCTCTCTGTAGTGGCCTTCCAAATTTTTAAACTCTTGGGTAGTATTGAATATTACATAAACCATTCCTCCATGGAACAGCATCAGTGAATATTATATCTGCTCCAGGTAGAGGGTTTGAGCTGACAAGAGAAAAGCTCTTCACAGTGATTGGTCTTAAAACTTGTATGGGATTCCATGGAGGATAATGACTATCCAACTTTCCTGGGAACCAAAAGTATTACAATAAATTAATATATACATATATATGTGTGTAGTGTTCTACCTGCACATGTCCCTGTGAACCAGAAGAGGGCACCAGATCTCATTATAGATGAGCCACAAGTGGTTGCTGGGAATTGAACTCAGGACCTCTGGAAGAACCACCAGTGCTCTTAATCTCTGAGCCATCTATCTCCCCAGCAAATTAATAGCTCTTATGTCATGTAATAATCTCCATTTCCCTTTAGTTTTTCTCTGAATGGCTGGAATAGGAGAGTTCCAGGGACTGAGGCTTGGTTCAGTATGCTCCAGGCACTTGTTTCTGTTCTACTATTTTCTGAACATATTGCAGTTTCTCTTAAAGGCCACCATTTCACCCATACATGTTCATCTGTTTTCCACTGAATTTTTTATTGGCTCAGGAAGTGAAACAACAGTCCTAGTTACATTTCAGTGTTGTAAAAGCCTCTGCAAAGACACTGGCATTTATATGTCTGAGTCCCTATTTCTTGATATGCTAGGACTCAACCATTCAGAGGGGAATTCTTTATTGACCTAACGCCCACTGTGGCCCCATCATAAGCAGTTCGCACACAGTATGCCAGCCATCCCAGCATGCTGCACTTTCCATTCCATGGAACTTGTATTTGAGCCAGAAATTCAGTCAAAGGCTCAGTAGATCCTTGTCTTAAAATCTCTGACATTTGCTGTGTCCCCTGAAAAGGGCACTGCCTGCCAAGGTCTAGGGCACACAGAACAAGAACTTAGTCACAACAGTGAGGAGGGTCAGGACCCTGTGGAGCAGGTTCTAAGAATTTCCTTCCCTGTAACACCTCCACATGTGACAGATACTACACCCGAGTGTCGATCTCTGTCAGCCTCAAGTTCACATGGATCGTAATAATGCACCTTCTTAAAAAAAAATATATCCTGAGAGTTCAGGCCAACTGTTTATAATCCTCTGGCGTGTTTAAATTTACACTTGTAGATTCTAATAATCACATCATATATGGAAACTGTCATCTCAGTAAGCAGTCTGTAACTTCTGGATGGTTTAAGGTCATATGGATGCCACACGAAAGGTCTCAGTGGGGTAGGATTTACATTCACTAGAAAGCAGAGACTCTGGGTTGCTCATTCAGCCAGCAACCATCATGACTAGCACAAGGCTGTGAAAAAGGACTCAAATGTGGTGGAGTCGAGATCCTCCACATTCTAAGGCATCATGCTCAAGCATGCATTTAAGGAAGGGTATGAAGCAGATAGGCCGAGAGGCCTTCCCACCAGAAGCCTTCCCACCAGAAGCGTCCTCTTTTGTGACACAGCAGGAATTTCTACCAATGCTATCTTATCTCCTCCCCACTCTGGTCTTTTTCACTGTCCTCACCTCTATCCGCTACTAGAAAAGCCACAGTAACAGGGTGGATTCAAACAAGGAACTTCCTTTCTCTGCGCATTATTCAAAGCTCTGCCACAGCTCTGATCAAAAAAAAAAGTTCTGCAGAAAACCAAGGATTTGCAGGGTGTGATTGGCACACACTTTTAATCCTAGCACTGAGTAGAAGGACAGCCAGGGTTACACAGAGAAAACATGTCTTAAATCACCCTCCCCCCTAAAAAAGGGTGGGGCAAGGATTTATCTGTAGGAACTCAGACCAACCTTTTCTAGCTCAAGCATTTGTACTTAATTCCTGTCTCTTCCAGCAGGCATTTTACCACTTGTGCTTGAGCTGCTCTATGACCCGACATCGAATTACCCATTCTGCGCTCAGACAAAACAGCAATGATCGTGAGTCGGTAACAGGTGCAGAGATAACCCATTCCAGAGCAACCACTTACACAGTGGAAGCATACAGATGTGACTGGCTGGCACATCACCTCAGATTGGATAGTGAGCGCTTATGCCACCAGGGTCTTTATTCGGAAGAAGCAGCACATTAAGGAGAGCAGAGTGTAGAGAGGGGCTCTGCTGATCCCTTGCTGCAGCCTACAAAGCTGTAGTGACATCCAGGGCCTAAATACTTTACCCCCAACCCACAGTATCTCAGTGAGGCTGGAAGGCTTGCAGGGTAGTCTTTCTTCCGAAGACTACAACCTACAGCATCATCCCTGTCAGTCAGAGACCCAACATTGTATACACATCTACAAATTGACCTCTGGTAACACACAAGGACTCCTTAGCAAACCGGTATTCTAACACTTCCAACAGGAATGCATCCTCTGGGTCTTCTGCTCCTATCACCTTCTATTGATCTTTTGGGCTTTAACTCTGTGGCACTTGTGCTTAAAGAAACCAAAATGTAAGGAGGTATCTCTAGAAACTTTCATGTGTACATCTTGCTTTTCAAGGGCTAGACATTTCTAAAGATTCTGCTGCTTTCACCCTGAATTTTCTTGTAGTTTCCAATGTTCTTCCACCTTAAAGGAGAGAACCTAGGGACATCCTGGTAGGACGTTCACCTGAACCACTGGCCACATCACATTTCGATGGGCTCCCATCTGCATGGGATGATGCTCCTTGCCTGCAGAGACCTAAGAGACCTCAAGGATGAAGCTTATGCCTGGGTCTGCTGGTGCCTCCACTTCTTTGCAAATAGGCAGCTTCCGTTCCAGCATGACAAAGCCCAGGACCCCACTCCCGTCCCAGATCCACATGTTCCCTAACAGCCCCAAGTTGATGGCTGCCATCCTGGTTCTGGAACTGGTCTTCAGAGACAGGGTAAAAAAAAATGGGGTTCACTACTCAGCAAAGTAAAGAAGAGTTCATTGCCCAGTAAAGGGGAAGGAAATGGGGTTCACTGCTCAGCAAAGAAAAGGGAAGGAAATGGGGTTTGCCGACCAGTAAAGGCATCCCTTGCTCTAATTGTTTGAAGTACAAACACCAGAGAACAACTTTAAGGATAACTAAATGATCAATCTTTAATCAAATGTTCAAACTGAAAAACTTAAGAATGGATAAAGTGCCCCCCCTAACTCTCAGCTGTTCGACCCTAACTCCAAAAGCAGAACACATGAAATAATGGGAAGAAAGGGTGTGTTCAAACACATCTACTTTAAGGTTTGCTTACATTTGTTCTTTATTAGTGAAGGAGCATCTACTCGTGTGTGTGTGTGTGTATGTGTGTGTGTGTACACAAAGGCTAGAAAAGGGCTCTGGATTTCTGGAGCCAGAGTTTCCGATGGTTACCCAGGTGGGCGCTGGGGAATGAATCTGAGTCCTTTGGAGGAGCAGCTAGTGCTCTTACACACTGAGCTTCTCCCCAGGCTGTAGCCCATGTCCTCAGTGCATGTGGTGTGGACTGCACAGTGGAGGAAGGCAGGACTCTTAATGTCCCACAGGCATCTGTGCCCATAAAATGGACCAGATCTGTACACCACTACCCCCAAGGGCCCTCCCTCCTCAAACCCCAGGTTTCCACACAGGGTGTGAGCCCTTGTTCATCTTTCAGCACACAGCCTAGAAAGTGAGCCACAGCTGCTGCCACCAGCGAGCATGATCCTCTTCCTGCTATTAAGCTCTCACTGAAGGCCAGCACCTCTTAGGAGAAACCCCAAAATGCTCCAGTGTAGGAGGAACAGACACCCTCAGAGTTCTGTGACCCCTGGGATCCACGTCAAGAACCACGTGGAAACAGGTCAGTTTGTCATAGAAAATCAAAAGACTGGAAAGCGGGGTTAGGGTTGGGGTGGTAGTCGCTCTAGGGACTCACACTCCCGGTCCCTTTACCCCAAGCCTGCTGTGACCCACTCTGGCCCTGGTCCCTCATGTCCAAGCCTGGTTTACAGTTCTCATTACCTGTCTCCTCAGGCTGTATGCAGCCACCTCGCTCCCTTCCCACTCTGCCAGCCCAAACCAACATCTGTCTTCAAAGTCCCATGGATGCTATGAGGAATCAATACCAAAGCCACTGAAATTCCTCTATTCCATGTGGAAATGAGTGCCTTTAAACAGCCTAATCAAGTGACTGGAATCCAAAGAAGAAACAAAAGGAGGATGAGCTTCTTGACAAGTAACTGAGGAACAGCTGTCCCATCCCCCACGAAAGTGGCTGTCTGGCATTCAGAACCCTGTCTAGACAGTGAAGAGGCTTGTCGGCAACAATATGGAGCCTACTTCCTCTGACGCCACCATCTCTGCATATGAAATGCTCATGTGTGCAGCTGAGAACCATGGAATTCAGAGACACTATGGCTCAGGAGGCCCTGACCCTAACCCTGAAGAGGATCCAGGTAACCTAGGCACCCCAGACAGTACCAACAGTGAGGAAGCACCTGGCACTGGTAACCTATCCTAATTATGGAAACACTACCGCTGACTGGGCACCATGATTTGTGGCCATGCACTGAGGGCATGCCTGGATGGCTCTGACATCAGCAACAAATGAGTGCATGGGCTGACAACGGTACTATAGACAGTATATATAGGCAGCCTGGTCCTGGGACCAAAATGAGACCTTCTATGTCAGGTGGCACCCAGCCAAAACACACTATCAAGACAGCACTGTGAAGTATTCTTGAGGGGGAAGAAAACAGATTTAGAAGCAGCTGCAGTTCTCCTGCCCAACACGTCTGCTACGCATGTGGAATAGACAGTGGTCTAAAAGCCAGGGCCAGCTTGCTATAACAGCCAGTTCTCAGCTACCAGACTCGGGTTCCTATAGAGGATGACCAGGCTCTGCAGGATGATAGCTCCCAGTCATTTATATGGGACCACCAACTACCACCAGGCCCTCTATGCACCATGCCCAGAGCTAGGTGCTGGCAACACAAGCCAAACAGGGTCACTCTGACTCCACTAAGCCACAGAGCAATAGGCACCAAGAGGTATGGCAAGGGTGCTAAGAATAACCTTGCCATCTTCGTCTCCACATCTTGCTTGTCTGTGCTTCTTCACAGGAAAGCAGCACCACTTCAGAGTGTGGAGGAATAAGAAAGGCTCTCGGGAACAGAGTTCCAGGAGGTCACAAGCAGGCAGGTGCTCAGACCCTGAATCCTGATGCCCACACCCTAGCCCTGCCATGTTCTCTGAAAGCTGGCAGTTCTAACCCATTTGGACTTGTAAGCAGAGCTCACACCAGGCAGACAGCTGTGAGGACTGAAATCATGGCTGGGGCAGTCATAATTTCTAAACGTTCTGTGGGAGTCTGATATGATTGCAGAAAAAAAGCAGAGACCCTAACAGTTTCTGTGTCTCTGCCGGATGGGCTACAGAATGAATGCGACACAGAGAAGCACAGACAACACTGTGTGCTACCTCATAGGTGCTTTTGTGACACTGCTGGGGCCATAGCTTCTCTGGGGTTCAGCAAGGTGCCTGCCTGGCCACATACCTGTACCTGCAGAGGCAGACGGCAAGTGCCATCCCAACCTTGCTCCAGGTGATGTCTACAGCCACAGCTTGAAGGCAGCCTCTCCTAGCTTTGCTCCAACCCTTCCAGCATACCCTGCTGTTGAGCAGCTGGCAGCATGTCTGTCCCTGGGACCCTTGCTGCCACCTGCCATCCAGATTCCAGGTCCTGCTGTCTCCAGTCTGGGAAGGGCACGCCTGTTCTCTCCCACTTCCACTCTCTGCACCTGTAGGAGCAGTCCTGGGAGCCCCCAGCTTGTTCTTTACATGCCCTGCCATATCCTCACAGGAGCTCACACACAGTATCTGCTCAGTGATGCATATCCTGTTCTATTGTGTTCAGGGGCCAGGATCTTGCTGAGCTGTCCAGCCTGGTCTCCCACTCCTGAGCTAAAGCAATCCTCAGCCTTACCAGTGCTAGGGACTATGGACACATAAGCGCTGCATCTAGCTAAGTAGGTATTTTTAACGGGATATATTATTTAGCTAAGAGCCAATCACAGTCCTCTCAGAACACAGGAAAGAAAAGTGCCAGCGAAGCCTGAGCCATCCACTGTCCTTTAAGACGGACACTAGTGATCACTTGTTTCCAGGAGCCTAACAGCAGGTGACAGTTCTTCAGACATATTCGCCCCAGCAAATGCCAGGACTGCACACCCACCTTTTCCTCCTCTGGAGCCTCCTGTCAAGAAGGCCCCCCGCACAGTGCTGAAGATTACAGTCCATCTCATCTGGCAGCCTCTCTTGGGGGCTCAAGTGAAGTGGGCCATTTACCAAGGTCCCATTGCTAGTGACAGCACAGCTGGGGAGAGCCGACATACCACCAGCTCAAAGCCCAGGCCTCCTCACCCTGTCCATGAGCCCAAAATGAAAAGAAAGTTCCAAGGGCCTTTCTACTTGGGTAAGCATGGCCAAGACTTGACTTTAGCTGGAGTGGAAACTCAGGGATAGGGCCCCAGTCCTACCATGGGGTAGAGTTCCATCCCTGGTGCCACCACCACCATCAAGACAAATACGGCTGGCTGTTCTTTGACTAGTGGACAGGAAAAAATAAGGGGACTGGAGGAGAATAACTTCCGAAAATAAAACAGTCACAAGATCATTTCACCAGGAAGGGAGTTCCCAGGACACAGGCTGGCAGGCAGATGCTCTACCAAGATCCTGGCTCTTTGTCCAGCCCTCTGACCACCTGCTTGCCTGCACTATGCGAAATAAAGCCAGATCATGACCACTTGTGAGTAAAAGCTGCCTGAGACTGAGCTGGATCAACTACCTGTCACGTAAGGCTAGACACCCCCAAAACATCAAGACCTTTCACAAACATGCCTCAGCTTGTGAGGGATCAAACTTCCTAAGCACATAAGTTCCCAACTCCGCTGAAGGCTAGAGCATTTATTCCCAGACTCCCTAAAAAACAACGTCCTATCTCTGCCACTGGCCGCTTGATGGCACGTGCCCAGCTGATTTATGTTCATCTCCTCCTGACTCAATCAAAACCAAAGTGGTACACTGGACGGCAGCAACCTGAGATGTAGTACATTCATCAAAAGGGGAGGCATTACCTCCCAGAAGCTGTCACTGGACACTTCCACTCCCACAGAATCGTCATAGGTGACAGACATTTCTGCAGAGGATGAGGGGATGATGACACTCTGGTTCAGGAATCCACGTCAGATGCTCAAGACCCGCAGACAGACCTATGGGGGAAAAATAGATGGTTGTAGTTTTCCCATTCCAGAACAGGAGCAAGGCATCTCTACTGCATTCACGGCACCAACGACAGCACACTGGTCTCTCCTACCTGCCAGCTTCTCTTCCTTGCCCCACCACCTGAGTCTCAGGTCACTGGGATGCCTCGGGAGCTCAACTGACTCATGTCACCAGCTCCACCACAGAAGCTCTTCTGAGAGCCAGCCAGCCCCAGTCAAATGAGGATGAGGAAGGAGCCTTACTCATGCTGCATGAAGTTACTCAGTTTTCAACTTGGCCACATCTGGAATGAACTAAAATCCATGAGGTTGGGCACACCTATGACAAGTTTTTTTCTTAATTAAACCATGTGAAGTAGAAAGACTTACCTTTAATCCAGATCATGTGAGGTAGAAGATACACCTTTAATCTAGCCCACATCTTTGGCTATATGAAGTACATGGAAGGAGGCTCTTGCTCTTGCCTGATTGCCATTGCTCTCCCTGGCCAGTCCAAGAGCCTATGTCTCCAGGATCCCGGATACTAAGGACCAGCTGAGACACCCAGCCTCATGGACCAAACAACTACTGGATTTTGGACTTTCCATTGGGAGATGCTGGTTGGATCACTAGCTGGACCAGAGCCTGTGAGCCACTCTAATAAATTCCATCGGCTCTGTTCCTCTGGAGGAGCCTGACTAATACAGTTAGCAAGGTCAAATAAGAGTTACTTGGCACACATCAGACACACTGGAAGTGTCCACCTAGCAAGGTCCCCGAAGACACTAAGAAACACTAGGGGCTAGAACTGTTCTGTTGTTGGTTTTGTTTGTCATTGCTTCTGGGACAAGCATTTTCTCTGAGGCTGTCAGCTTCCCTTACTCAGGGAGGGGACTGGTGGTCACCTGATGCCAGGTTAAACTAACTCTGTGAGGCAGCAGTTGTCACATGCCTCATTAGAGCAGGGAAATGGGCACAGAAAGGGTAAGGAGTTTGCTAGCTCAGGAACAGAGAACATCCCGGGGAATACCAACTGCAGGGTGCTGTGCCCTCCGTTGGGAGCTATCGGAAGTCCTATTCCCAGACAGCTGTGGGTCTCAGCCCTGCTGCTGGACTGGACTGAACAGTAGCTCACTTGTGTAAACTGCGCAGATTGCCCCATACATTATCTTCTGATCCCTTCATGCTGTCATTTATCATCCTTCTAGCATGGCTAGCCACAATTTTGTGCATCTCCAAATACAACCTTTCAATTTGTTTCTTGAGTTTCAACAAACAACAAGGCCGGCTGGCCAGGCACCAACCAAATCTGATGCTCAGAGACCCTGACCCAGGGTTCCTACGGCTTCTCAGCAGCAACAGCCCTCTGTATAGGTCCCTTGCATAAATCTGTTAATAGACTACTCAGCTAGGTCTTTTTTAGTGCTGTAAGTAGAATCTTTACGGTTTTTCCCCCCTATTTTAGCTGATCATTTTCAATAAATAGAAAATGACCTATCTTCCTTCTTTCCCTTGTTTTAAGAACCAGGTTTCACCACTGGCTGGCCTGAAACTTGCCATTCAGACAGGCTGCCCTTAAAAATCAGAGACCTGCGTATTTCTGGATTAAAGGCATGTGCCACCAGGCCGAGCAGAAAATGGTTTTCTATAACATACTGTAAAGCCACTTTCCCTTTACTATCCACACTTCTACTCAGACTGTATACATATTTATAGACCATATATTATAGACTATATCTATATATTATACATACACACACATCATATAGGCACAAACATACATCATATATACAGACTGTATCTACACAGCCCCACAGTCACAGCTTATCGCCCCCTCTCTATGGATCTTTTTTCTTGCCTTAGTACACCAGAGAGGACTTCCAAAGAACAAGCTTTCAACACTTCAGCACTGAGGACAAGTGTGGCTCAAGTGGAGAATGTTGGCTTAGCATGTGCAAAGCCCTGGGTTCAACCCCTGCACAAAATGAAAAATAAGTATCTGCTATACCTCTGGCTTCCGTTTTCATTCCTTTTCTAGCTCCTAGAAGTGAACTGTTTACTGCTTTAATCCATCGCCTTTCTCCTTCCATAAAATACACACATACAGCAAGAAAGCAACAGCTCCTCCACACAACACACAGCAAATGGCAAGGGCTCACAGGCAGATAGATGTCTCAAGGGCACAGGCAGCAGGGCTTCCTGTCTCTATGGGTGGTCAAAATGGGTCAGGACAAAGAAACTTCATCTCAAAATCTGTAATTGGTGATGTCATTTAGGTGACATCAGCACTCAGGCTTCGGGATCAGAGGAGCATTCTGTAGCATTGTTGGTGGCTCTCATTCATTACCATCTACTGCTGGTGGCTCTCATTCATTACCATCTACTGCTGGTGGCTCTCATTCATTACCATCTACTGCTGGTGGCTCTCATTCATTACCATCTACTGCTGGTGGCTCTCATTCATTACCATCTACTGCTGGTGGCTCTCATTCATTACCATCTACTGCTGGTGGCTCTCATTTATTACCATCTACTGCTGGTGGCGCTCATTCACTGTCAACTGCTGTTGGGAGGTTTCATTTATTCATCCAATAAGTAAGATTCTAAGTCTCGAACTGGGCATGACAATGCAACAAGCATGCAACCTGAGAGCAAGAACATCCTAATTATAAAAGCCAGGCTGGGGGGCTGGAGAGATGGCTCAGGAGTTAAGAACACTGGCTGCTCTCCCAGAGGACCTGGGTTCAATTCCAAGTACCCAAATGGCAGCTCATAACTGTCTGTAACTCCTGTTCCAGAGATCTGACACCTTCATACCAATGTACATAAATAAAGCTAAATAAATTAAAAAAAAAAAAAAAAAAAAAAAAAA
>PVIH01012397.1:0-39504 GCA_004025045.1 Sigmodon hispidus | reverse complement strand
ACAGACTCCTGAGAAATCAGTAATAAGGATGGAGCAAGAATGTAGAGGTCCCTGCTTCCTGTGACCTCTGCTGCTGAACAAGGTCAACACTTGTCAGGAACCAGTCTTCTGCCAGTGTGCAGAGACTCAGAGGTTAACAAATGATGCCACAGCTGCCCTTGGCCCCAGCGGAGGCTGGCACAACCTTCTTCTACCATTTCTGGCCTGATAACAGGTATCAGGTAAACAAAGGCTGTGTTACATAAGACCTCTAGCTTCCCTTCAATCCCCTTAATTCATTCCAAAAGGAAAACCAAGAGCCTTTCTTGAGGTCTACAGGCTATTGTAGAAAGCAAGCCGGTCCAAGTACTGTGTTTGTCTCTCCTAAAAGAAGAACAGGAAGCCCTGCTCTTTGATCCTTGCTAAACACTAGCCATGAAAGGAAGCAGAAGTGCCCCCAGGGCCTTTCCAAACTGTTCTTCAGTCCATGGTTCACACAGGCTTCTTTCTCACTCGTCACCTGCACAGAAAATTCTTCAGTTACTAGGAAATGATTGCATTGTTTTCTGTCTGTTTTGTTGTTGTTTTTCAAGACAGGGTTTCTCTGAGTAGCCTTGGCTGTCCTGGAATTCGATTTGTAGATCAGGCTGGCCTCGAACTCAGAGATTCACGTGCCTCTACCTCCTGGTTTGGGGATTAAAGGTGTGTGCTACCACTGCTCAGTTGACTGCAGCTTCCAAGCCACTGTATAGTCCACCAGGGGGGTGGGGGGTGTCCACCATTCTTCAAACAAGGGATCCATTTACCCGCTCATTCCACAAACCTCCCACGCACCAGAAGCTACCTTAAACTGGTGACAGAACAGTAGCAATAAACAAGACAAACTGGGCCCCTGGCCTGCTGGGCTGAGAGCACCCCGGTGTACCCTGGCACACAGTTAAGTGACACAATCACATAGTGTATTAAATTCTAGGACAGAGGAAATGTGGGTGCTAGGAAAAAAGTCTGAGGGGCAGTGGCTTGTTGAGATAAGTATGGCCTCTGAGGACTCAGAAAGATGGAAAGTCAGGAGGGACAGAAAGAAGGTGCCTGGCAGGCATTGCCCTGGACAGGGCAGGAGGACATGGAGGTCAGTACCTAAATCTCCAAGAGGACCGATGGAGTATAGACATTTCCTCTGTGCTCTGCTTTTCAAAACTAAAACCTCACAATAAGACTTGCTATTAACAGAAAGAAACCAGAGACCTCGAAGCAAACCAATGACTCTGTGATGTATGGATAAAGGGGCTCATGTGTGGTTCACTGTGTCACACTGCACCTTCTATAATGAAATTTCCCCCTCCTCCTTTTTTTAAAAATTTATACTGTTTTATTTCGGGGAAGGTTTGTAGCGGTAGAAGGAGGTTTCGAGGGGATGGAAGATGGGTGGGATAGGGACACATAATGTGAAAGATACAAAGAATAAGTTTAAAAAAAAAGTTTTTTTAAAAAAAAGCTATTAAAAACCAAGCATGTGGCTAGGAATGGCTTAGCAGTTGAGAGCATGCTGGGTTCCCAGAATCCATGTCAGGCAGCTCACAACTGCCCGAACTCCAGTTCCTAGGGTCTGTGCCCCCTCCCCTCACATATACATTCATATAATTAAAACTAAATCTTAAAACCCAAGCACGTATGTGTTTTGTATCTGTCCAAATCTCCTCAAGGTGATAAGTTACCATCTCTCCTAAAACCTGTTTTGGATGAGTTCAGCCAGGGCAGCCAAGAGTAGGTGTTCACTGAGCAGCAGAAGACAAAACCGAAAAATAAAAGCTACTCCTGTGTCCATCACCTGCTGATCCCTCCCGGACCTGGGGGAAGGGACGCAGGCCTGTGGTTCCAGCACCAGGGAGGCTAAGGAAGGAGGACCGACCGACCGACAAGGCCAGCTTTCCCAACCAGCTAATTCCTGTCTGAAAGGGAAAGGAAAGATGAGAAAATACACCCGAAGCATAGGAGGACACCAGGCAGCCAGCACAAGGGCTGGGCGGATACGGACACAGGCCACAGG
The DNA here is from genome assembly GCA_004025045.1 of Sigmodon hispidus. Classification (NCBI taxonomy): domain Eukaryota; kingdom Metazoa; phylum Chordata; class Mammalia; order Rodentia; family Cricetidae; genus Sigmodon; species Sigmodon hispidus. The sequence goes on along the minus strand of PVIH01012397.1, from coordinate 37,478 downwards.
CGGCTCTAGCAGCAGCAACATACGCCCCACTGGGACCGCAGCAACTGGGATCTCTCAAAGCTCAGGGATGGATGCACAGTCCTCACTCAGACACTTGGGCCTCTGGTGAAGGGACTGTCTACCTACTATGTACAGCCTCCTAAGCTATTTAAAATGTCAGCTAATAGCACAGAATGTTCTTGAAATACATAACACTTTGTTTCATGAATGACCCCATGTTGGGATGAAGGCTGGTCCCACAGGACCACATTCCAGGACACCCTCACAGCTTCAAGGAAGATTTTCCCATGCACTGCTAGGCTGGGCCCCCTCCCCTCTACAAATCCAAACAGATGATCGCCCTCTCCCCCATCTTCTCTGGCATCATCACTGCCACTGTCAACACTTCCGAGCATTTCTATTGTCCTCTGTCTCCCAGCAGTCCTTCCAGCACCCAGTCCCTTGACTCTCAACACCCAAGTCAGCCTAGCAATGCACTTCACTTCCTGCATGCCCCTGCAGTGGCCTCCACAGCTAGAGCCCTGCTCACTTCCCCCAAACTGTCTAGCCCCCATCCCTCATCCACTCACCTCCAACCAGGTACACCCCGACACAGGCATGGCCAGGTGCAGCCAGGGCACTCATCCTGAAAGGTCCTTCCTCCTGTACTACAGAGCCGTGTGAGGCAGGCGGCAACTTAGCACCTTCAATTCCCACAGCACTCAATTTCTAACAGACCACAACTGACTTTTTGTACTTTGGCTTTATCTGTTTGTTTGTTTGTTTGTTTTGAGACAGTCTCTCCACAAAGTTCTGGCTGTCTGGAAACTCAGTGCAGATTAGGCTAGCCTCAAAGTCACAGAGATCCACCTGCCTCTGCCTCTGTCTCCTGAGTCAAGTTGGGATTAAAGCCTGTGCTACCATGTCACAAATGGGAACCCTTGAGAGGGTGTGAGCGTCTGTCACTGTCTTCTTTTGTTTCTGCCCTGACTCCAGCATCCACATGTCCTTGGGTACCAGTCACTCCGGTAAAACTTGCCAAAGGCTTTAGAGTAAACTGAACTCAAGAGTCTGAGTAATCTTGACCCAAGGAGATGAGATCCACAGGAGGAAATTAATGGAAAACTTTATCTAAAGTGGAGGATTATTTTATTAATACAACTGTAACACCCACTTCCATTTTATTATATGTTCTTTTCTTCAACTTCTCTAAAAGTTTCTGGGGTCTCTTTCTTGGAGCCTAGGACTACTCTACTCATTTCAAGTGAGGCTCAAGGGAAAATGGGCAAGTCAAGCCCTGTTCACTACAACCACAGGCCTCTGGCTTTCCACTGCTGCCAGCTTCAGTGTCTGTCCATCTAGTCCCTTCTAGGAGGGCAGGCGGGGTTCCCTGCATCTCTGGTCCTAAAGCCACCTTGCACACAGTGGGCGCTCAGGCCTGAGCACCGCTGGTTAAGCAGAACTCCACTTTCACCTCTGTCATCTGCACCACCTATTTTGTTTCCAGTGACTTCATCTGGAAAAGGGAACATTCCTTAAAGGAAGCGATAGAGATCAGCAAATAAAGTGACTTCTCTCTCTGGCACGTGGTGTAGAGCACTCAACTCAACAATGAGTAGGAAACTATGTCCATCACAACATGCAGGATTCTAAAGGCTGCTTCTCAGGGGCCTGAGAGAGGGAAGCCCAGTGCTCAACCAGTCTAAATAATGAAGGTGGGAGCATAGTTTTTAATTCCCTGCTTCCGAAAAGCATCTCCTTGAAGACAAGGACTTGTAGTTGCCCTGGAAACAATCACCTGAAAACCAAGTTGGCTAGGGGAGGCTTTTAAGCCACCATGTGACACAGGAGGCTAGTTCATCAAACTACAGAGTGGGCTGGTGAGAGGCAGGAGACTTTAGGAACTCCACAAGGACCATAGTCCTGAAAATAAACACTTTTAAGAACACCTACTAAGGGGCTGGAGAGATGGCTCAGAGGTTGAGAGCACTGACTGTTCTTCCAGAGGTCCTGGTGGCTCACAACCATCTATGATAACATCTGGTGCCCTCTACTGTATACTGTATGTGTAATAAATAAATCTTTTTTTTTTTTTCTTAAGAACACCTATTAAGAAGAAAGGCGAGCTTGTCTTATTTGGTTTTACTCAGCACTGCAGGGGCCATCTTCCTACAGGGGAGGCAGGCTAGAAAAATCATACTTTCCTAAACTGACAAGCCAGTGCAAACATCCTATGTGCAGTTCCCACTCAGGAACCAACAGGTGAATGTCTCTGGCCCTGTTCTGCCACATGCCCACGCTGCTAGGCCCACGACAACTCTAATTCCAAAGGACAATCCTCGGTCAGCATGGAACAGTCAGTCACACAAACATGAGACCCTCCATTTCAGTACTTGGTCCTTTCGGCCCCTCACTCTGCTTTCCCTAACTGTGCAAACCAGCATTTCTCCCTGTGGTGTTCTACTGGTCCTAGGCTTGACTCCACCAGGTCCTCACAGCCCAGGGCATCCCCGTCAGATCTCAGACAGAAGCAAGACTGGGCCAGTCCAGGCCTGTGCAGCTTCCCATTTCTGCCCCATTACTTCACCAGGTTTTCTGGCTGCAGCCCTCCAGATTGTTGGCAAATCTCTCAGACAGTTTAAAGGGCAAGCTTCCAAGAAAGATCCTCTATTTGCATTTTAAGGGCAGATTATACTGGCAGGAGAAAGGGCGAGAATACACCCTGAGAGAGAAAGAGAAAGATCATCTAAAATGCTGCTGTCTCTTGGAGCCCTTGAAGGCTTCCACTACCCATAGTTCGCTGTTTGTTTGCAATAAAGCTGAGACTATCAGAGCAGGTGACATTACAGATGAGGAAGAACAGGGAGAGCAAGCAAGCCTTCCTAAAGTCCCCCTTATGTTAGGGGCTGGGAAGATGGCTCAGCTACCAAAAGCACTACCTACTCTTACAGGAGATGCAGGTTCAGTTCCCAATACCACACAATGACTCACAACTGTCTCTAACCCTAGTTCCAGGGAATCCAATGCTCTTTTCTGGCCTCCATGGGCACTGCACACATGTGGTATACATACAGGAATCAAGTTTGTTTTTGTTTTTGTTTTTTTAAAGAAACTTCAAGTAAATGACACAAAATTTTAAATACCAACCATCTTTAGTACAGAACTGCAAGAGTATTATTTCACACTGTGCATATACAAGAACTACTGTCCTTTTAATTCAGTGGGGTTGTCCACACATGACTAAGTATCAACCCCAGTGTGCTGAAAGGGATCATTTCATGTCCTGTCTCAAATGTCAAGTTTACATTTGTTTTGTGATGCAAAGCCTTGCTATGTACCTCAGGCTGTCCTGGAATAGCATCTCTGTTTCTTTGTCTTTCTCTTTACCAGGCTATTGAAGAGAGTGGGTATGCTCAGGTCACCCAGGAAGTGGAAGAGCTGAGTCTTAAAGCCAGGCTGCATTGCAAGGGTAAGGCAGGAGCAGATGCAAATCACTGAGCTTGACTCAAGACAGGAAAGAGGGTTTAAAGGGAACCGATATCTGTCAGGGTTCCAGCTCTGTAGACATTGATGGATCTGTGTGCATTGATTCTTTCAATTTCATCCATGAAGGCCACACGCTAGCATGTCTTACAGAACACAAAAAAGAAAAAAAGACTAATTTAGATTACTAACCAAAAAAGTCCTGAGCTGAGAACAAAATAGGTGAGAGGCAATTCTTCTATAATGGTCTGTTGGTCCATCCACAAAGCTGGTAGATGGTCTGGAGTGGCACTGTTAGGAGGTGTGGCCTTGTTGGAGTAGGTGTAGCTTTGTTGGAGGAAATATGTCACTATGGAGGTGGGGCTCTGAGATCTCATATATGCTTAAGCCATGCCCAGTGAGACAGACCATTTCCTGTTGCCTCTGAATCAAAATGTAAGGACTCTAAGCTCCTTTTCCAACACATCTGCTTGCATGTTGTTTTGCTTCCCACCATGATGATAATGGATTAAACCTCTGAATTAAATACTTTCCTTTATAAGAGTTGTTGTGGTCATGATGTCTTTTAACAACAGAAACCCTAACTGAAACAACATCTCATACCTGGAATTTTCTGGGCATGCCCAGAGCACCAATACACCAGAAGGTCAATTTGTCATGGTGCTTTTGTGGTCTGTACATCAGATGGGTGTGTCAGGAGCTAAGTCAGTTAATGCTGCACTTTCTGCCCTCCAGCCAGAACCAACAGTCCGGTCATCAGGCATGCACACAGCAGAACCTCAACAAATCTAGCCAGCCCAGGTTCCCTTACCACTCAAGCACATGCTCAGAACCTAGTGTGAGATAACTTCATGTGCTATCCCTAAACTACTTACCTCTAGCTGAGGTGGACATGAACTGTCTCTTTCCATGCACAGTTCTCTGGGACTACCTTCAAACCCCCAGACAATTATCTAGAACACACACTTTCTCTAAGAGCTAGAGTGCAGAGAAGAACCTTACAGAATAATCCCAAATGTATGGTCCAGAAGGCAAAGAAAATATGGCCAGAATGCCACAGCCTGCACACAGACACTCTTTAAGGCTTCAGAGTCTTGAAACTAAGAACCTCCCCAAAGATAAATGGCCAATAAGAGTAACCAAGATAGGCGTGGAGGCTCTCACCGACAATCCCAACACTCAGCAGGTTGAGAAGGACTGCTACAATACAAGGCTATAATCTTGAGTCTAGCCTCGGCCAGCCTGGACTACAGTGTGAGAGGCTGTCTCTAAACAAAGTCTAAGGGGGGGCGGGAATTACTCATGTTTAAGGAACCAAAGAACCAAGGGCCTGCTAGGTATACAACACCAGTACTTACCAAGTCAACCTGCCTGCCCGAACTCTCAACCAGGAGACATAGAAGTAAAGGCCTGAGGCAGAAGGGACAACTGCTCCTTCAGCTCAGTAGGCCTGGCAACACTGAGCCACACAACACCTTCCACAGACCGGCCCCTTCTTCCCAACATCCACAAGCATGGCAATAATGGGCTCTTCCCACTTAGAGAGAACTGCTATTGCAGCTGGGGAAATACTGCTTCTGTCCCTGACCAGGAGACAGCCTGAGGGAGTAGAAGGCCCACAGAGTGTGTGAAAGCACAGGCGCACAGCCCTGAGGAAATATTATGGAGCCTTAGTAACAGAAACCATGAGGACACTCTGCTGGCACAGAACTGTTTAAAAATAAACCGGTACTGAACACCAGCAGAGCTACAGTGACTCACACTATCCTCAGGGCTCAGAGAACAGCAGCTCCTTGACACACTGCTCCCCGGGCTTCTTCCCTAGCAGAGAAACAAGACAGAGTAAAGAGAAGCCCTGAGGTTTGTCTAATTTTAGCAGATGAGTAAGATCTTACATGTTTAGAGAAGTTCAGAGATGAACATTCATGCAATGAACCTCAGCAAAGGCAAAATTCTAAAGCAAAGCCAGGGCTGAGCGTGCTACACTGAGGTTACCATGGCAGTGCATCCGATAGCCCAGGCTCAGCCAGAAAGTGGGACCTTGAAGGCAGTCATGCTCACTGCCACGATGACCTCTTCTTGGCCATGCATGCATACCTCACCTTTATGCTCTCTAACTGCGCTTGATGACAGAAGACCCTTGGAGCCACAAAGTACTTGTGGAAGGCTCACCTTTGGAACCACAGTCAATGACAGACTTGACCTTCCCTTTCTGACTCTTACAGGAAAAGAGGCATCACAGGACAGCTGCTGCTCTCTGCCCAGCAGGCTTCTTTCTGCCAGACTGTGCTATGTGCCAAGGCTCACTCACACCAACCAAAGAGTTCATAAACACTAATGGCCCTGCTCTGCCAAGTCCTCCAGGCTCAACTACCTCCTCCTAACAGCCTGTTACAGTTGGCATCACCTCTGGGCTAGGCCTGCTCAGCCACCCTACAGTCTGTCTTCATTCCACACCTGAAGCCCCAGAAAGAAGAAAGGCTCTGCTCTGCTCATCTGTGCAGGACACAAACCACCAGGCATTCAGGAAATGGAACCAGAGAGAGAGAGAGAGAAGTTACAGAGGGTGATAGGCTGTGAGACACCAACTCAAAAAGTAGCTATGGACTCCTGTAGTAACACATTTTGCTCTGGTGGTTTTTGTATCCTAACAGCACAAAGAAAACAAGCTGAGGACCAGGTGTCGGTCATTTTCAGATGGCCTGCTCTAGGGTAATGACTGTCTCAGGGCACAGAGAAGGAGTCACAGAGGTGGGAAGAAGGTCTTAGGCCAGATGTCAGCTATCAGTTTACCCACAGAACGTTACCAGGGAAGGTCTGGGGCTCACATGTGGTCCCCCAAAGGCACTTTTCTTCTGTACTGGGAACAAGTTAGGGTTGTGCTGTGTCTAAGAATGACCTCACAACAGTATATTCTAGTCCTCTGGCTGGCATGTGCCCTAGGAATGTAACGTGGACACTCAGCTGAAGATTTTCTCCACCTGAATATCAGCTGATGCCCCACAGGATTAAAATAGAGCTACTTTTAATGGACAAAAATGACACATTTCGAAATCTGGTATTGACACAAGAATGTCAAGAGTAATATAAGAAAATACACAGACAAACCTAACAGAAAGAAAAATGATGAGAGGTAACCCCGTTAGGACTGGGTAAGCAGACTTACTCCACGGATGCCCACAGCTCCTGAAGAGCCAGCCCCGTGCGTGTGGAAGTGACTAATGCTCCCTGGGCAGTGCTTGCATGAGAAATATCCAACTACTTTTGCTCTCAAAGCTGACAGGAACTAGAAGCTACAGCGGGGAGAATAGGAAATGTGCACTCCAGGGTTTCACTCTGGCTTTCACAAGCTGTGTAAGTAACTCCTATGTCGGCCACTTTCCCACCAGCCTCAGACTCTTCACCTACAGGAGGGAGAAATATACCTTGCCCGTCCTGGCTCTCTCCATGTCAATGGAAGGAAGGTCACTATCATTGCCTCCTACAGAGAGGAACTCATCACTCACAAAGTACTGTCTCCTGGGTGTCTGCCATTTTGGAGACTGCTTAGGGGTGATCTCAGTATCTACCAGACCTCTGATATATGCTACTACGGGAAGCTATTTAGCATCAGAACAATGGTGACTTTTTAAAGATGGAGGCTTTGCTCACACAGGACAAGGCTTGTGAATGGGCTTCACAGCCACTACCCAGTCTATCACTCTCAGGGAGCCAGGAGAGTAAGCACTAAAGCAAATGGGAAGGAAGCACAGACTCACTTAAAACCCCACTACCGAGCTGGGCAGTCGGGGTGCAGGCCTTTAATCCCAACCCTCTCTGGGAGGCAGAGGCAGGGAGATTTCTGTGAATTAGAGGCCAGCCTGGTCTACAGAGCTAGTTCCAGGACAGGCTCCAAAGCTACACAAATCCTGTCTCAAAAAACAAAACAAAACAAAACAAGAAAAAAACAACTACTCCTCAGTGGCTAGATAGTCACTTTTCTCTAAAAATATTGTTGTGTTCTCTTCTGTTCTTTGAAAAGGACAGCATGTCACTAGACTATGAGCCCATGTCCTCTTCACTCCTGGTGACACAGGCTTTGCTTGATGAGAATACATATGCCACAGAGGCCCCTCACTCTCAACCCTGCAGCTAGCAGCTACCTCAGACTCCATCTCCTACATACACCTTTACTGCCACGACAAGGGAAAAGAGGGCTGCCTTCAGGGCCAGCAAGTCAGTGGCAAGTAATAGCAGAGCTCTGCCCAAGGACAGGAGCAGGTGCCATAGTAACATGACCTGGAGAGGGGTCCACTCACAACCTGGGCTACCACATCAGTCCTGCTGGTTTCCCTGGGAGCTGCAAAGCCCCATCCACTTCAGCTGACACTGACTGGAACTTTGTGTTAATACTGGAAACTGAAATTTGAGAAGTGCAAAAAAATGGGATTCTATGTATATAAATAAAAACAGTCCCATACACAGCTGTCTAGCAGAGACCAAAGTCAGGATAGGAATATAATTCAACGGCAAATGGACTACCTAGCTAAGGCCCTAGCTTCAATCTCCAGAACCATGGGTGGGCAACCAATAAAGGGAATTATTTAGCAGGGGGCTGGGGTGTGACGAAAATGCTTAACTACTGAAAACAGCTATTTTCAGAACATTTTTTCTAAGATACAACTTATGCATAATCTACCCATTTAAAATGGACACGGTGATTTTTATGAAGTTCACTGAGTTGTGTCACCATCACCAGTCAATTTTTAAAACATTTCCATCACACCAAATGCATCCCATGGCTCTTAGCAGTCATGTCTGTTCCCATTATCCCCTAACAATCAATCACTCAGGGTTGGCCTATCTTTACAGTTCATATTAAAGAAATCATACATGATGTGGTCTTGCCTCTTCCACTAAACATGCATGTGAAGTTCATGAGTGTTGTAGCCCATATTGATGCTAAATAATATTCTATTGCATAAACACACTCCATGTTTGTGATTAACAAGTTCTGCTCTTGGTCTACTATAGAAAAGTTCTGCAGCGAACATCTATGTACAGGTCTCTGCACAGCTCTACATCCATCTTCATTTCTCTAGAGCAGACACACTTAGGAACTGCTGGGTCACGCTGTCTGACAACTGTAACACTTTGCATTACCATCAGCAGCATAAAGAGCTGGAGCAGACAGAAGCAGAAGCACGCATGGCATCTGCTAAACCAGGCGGCATGAGCTGTCTGTCCTAGCAATGCCCTTTCTGTTGTACCCACCCCTGAGGAGGCCTAACAGGAGCTGTAGAGAGCAGGGTCTCCTAGATCAACCTAGCCCCAGGGTCTCCACGCACTAGCCTGTGCACCCAGGCACCACACAGGAACATGTCCGAGAGTTCAGAGTGGTGATAAAGGCCAACGTTTTTGTCCTGTTTGGTACCTGAAAACTGGCACTGCTCACTTGAGGCATAAGCTATACAGAGGAACACAATGTAATATGGGAGGAAGGAGCAGGGCTTCCCCAAAACAGGTCAGTAACTTGTTGGGATGGAGCTAGGGAAACAGGAGTCTACTCTTATACTGCCAAAAGGCTTTATGGAAAAATCTGGAAACACAGAACAAGGCAGATAACAGTTACCAACCTCTGACTCTGTAGCTCCACTCTGGGGAATACGCCCCAAGCAAATAAACGCAAGGAAAAAATAGCTTGAACAAAATGTTCATCCCAGTAATATTTATAACAACAAAAACTGGATACAAGTCAAATATTCAAAAGCTAAGAAAACAATGGTGAATTGACAGGACAGACACACAGCCCCCATAACGTATACTGTGCGCAGAACAGAACAGACAGCCATTACTTGGGGACAAAGGCTGTACATTTTCATCCTTGTCCCCCACCCAGCGCTTGGCATGAGTACACACTCAGATATTAGCCAAGTAACTACATGTCTGAATCAATAAATAACCGAGTCAACTCAGGCAGTGAGTGATAAGAGCTAGGGGAGACAGGAAAGAAAACTAAGGCTCTCTAGCCAGGTCCTAGAAAGTGACTCAGAGAGCCTTACAAGAGAAAGCAGGAACAGTATTCTTCCTTAGAATAAGAAAGGTGGGCGCGGGGCTGGAGAGATGGCTCAGCGGTTAAGAGCACCGTCTGCTCTTCCAGAGGACCCAGGTTCGATTCCCAGCACCCACATGGCAGCTCACAACTGTCTGTAGTTCCAGTTCCAGGCAAACACCAAGGCAAATAAATAAAGTTGTTTAAAAAATAAAAAAAAAAGAAAAGTGGGCGCACACCCTCCACAGGCGGGAAGGCCACCTGTCAGTATCTAGCAGAGAGGAGAAGACAGGGTGGGGCTCTGGGAGCTCCTTCCATGGGTACCTGCTGTAGGAAACACACATCCATCCCTCATCCTTTGCAGGTTCTGTCTAAAACCCTCAATGTTTGCTTCCGGACAGTGCTGTTGATGGTCACAGAGCTTGCTTTGTCACTCAAGAAACAGGTTTTCTTCTCTTGAATTATTGTTCATATTCATAAGGGAGAGTCATCAGAAACCCAAAGGGTTGTAATGTGAAAATTCTTTCTCTTCAGTGTTCTACCTTATGGCCTTGAACCCAGCATATTTCTTCAGAACAATCCTGGGCTAACCCCCAGGGCACAGCAGAACTGCCAGTTCCTTTATGCCCAGCTTCCTCACCTGCCCAGAGAAAAGTTACCAGTCCAACTGGCAGCCTCCTGGCTCCATCTGACCAGCCTACTGGCATCACTGAGAACTGGCTCTCCAAAGACTGGTCCCCCCTTCCTTGTGTACCAGCAACCAGCAGCTGGCCAATCCACAATCCCTGCAGATCTTTGTGGTTCACCCCCACCCACCTCCCTTCTCTCTCCCGCTCACCCTCAGCAGAAGACAGATAGCAATCAGAAGGCCTCCTGTTCTTCCCACTGCTACCTCCTTGTCACAGACCCTGTCTCCCACAACACACTCTACCTAAACAGATTCCTTCTTTCCCATAATCAAACCTTCAACCTTGTGCCCCATGTCTGTTCTTGGGCTCAAACCCACACATCCAACTGCCTTCTAGATACCTCCACTCAACCCTCCCACATCCTCATAAACTCTGCCTCACCCCTCTGTTCCAGACAGTGGGTTAGTCTAGAAACCCTACATCAGGAAATGGTTCTAGCACAGGTAGGCTGCTCAAGCCAGAAGCTCCTCTTCCCACACCCACACCTTGCCACACTTCTGCACAAGGTAGGGGTAGGGTAGGCTAGATAACAGTTCCTACAGTTTTGATTGCTTTAAATATGGGCAAGTTTGCCGATCTAGAGACACCAAACTCTATATGTCATGGTTTCTTAGCTTCAATGGAACAAACGACTGATGGGGGTTTTCTACCCCAAATACAAGTATCTACAAACAACCCGAGTAGTCACATTCAACAAAGGCTTGCTTTAGGCTTAAAGAACTGCTCACTGGCTTACTAACATATCCACATAGATATGTAACAATGTGTCAATCAGTCTGCCAAAAAATGACAAGGTGATATTTCCAACATTATTAGAATCCCTTCACCAACAGGCTGGAGAGATGGTTCAGAGGTTAAGAGCATCTGTTGCCCTTACAAAGGACCCAGGTTCAATTCCTATGTAGTTTATAATCATAGGTAAACTGCAATTCTAGGGGATCCAACACATTCTGCTTAGTTTGGGTCCCAGGCACACCACAATACACACACACTCAGACATATAAAATGATAAACCTGGGGCTGGAGAGATGGCTCAGCGGTTAAGAGCACCCTCTGCTCTTCCAGAGGACCCGGGTTCGATTCCCAGCACCCACATGGCAGCTAACAACTGTCTGTAGTTTCAGTTCCAGGCAAACACCAAGGCAAATAAATAAATAAATAAGATAAAGTTTAAAAAAAAAATGATAAACCTTTTTTTAAAAAAAGTGGCAGAGCTCAATAGATGGCTCAGTGGTTAAGAGTGTTTGCTGTTCTCCCAAAGAACCTGAATTTGGTTCTCAGCACCTGTATTGGGTGTCTCACAACAGCCTTTAACTCCAGTTGGCCTTAGGGGCACAGCATACATGACCAATTTAATATACACATAAATAAGAGTAAGTATTTTTATACAAAATAATCCTTTCAGCCGAGGTGTGATGGTGCACACTTTTAATCCCATCACTTGAAGGTGGAGGCAGGCAAATCTCTAAGTTCAAGGCCAGAAGAGTCTACAAAGTAAGTTCCAAGACAGTGAAGGCTGTTTCGGAGAGAAACCCTGGGGTGGGGAGGTGAGGTACTGGTGTTTCAAAGTAGTTTGAGCACTTCTCCTTGAGTCAGCTCCCCTCTGCTCCAGCCTCTGAGCGGCACTGCCACAGCTCACTGTCAAGCCACATCAAACACTTCCCCAAGACTCTCCAGTCGGGGTGCCTGCCTGGTCAGTGACCTCTTCTAAGCTGTCAGCTCCCACTCAAGCGCTACACTTCAACTCCCAGAAAAGTCATATGCATCCAGATGAGTCAGAAGGGCTCTGTTGGCCAAAGGGGGGAAAATATAGAATGGGTCAGGAGGTTGTCCTTTGTTCGGAGGGACAGAAAATGGGGACATTCACCAAGGGCTGGCATGGGGGGAAGGGTGAGTTCTGTGAGGCAGGTTCCCAGGAGCAGACAAAGGGCATTATTAACAACACACATGAGTCAAGAGTCCCAGGTCAGCCCCTCTAGCCCCTTCCAACCCTTCCACTTTTGAACAGCCCTCTAGAAGCAGGACTTCCTGTCACACAAAGGTCCTCTGTGGGCCTGTTTCCACAGAGGAGTGGATGCTTTTCCAGCGCACAGGCAGCCGCTTCAGAGGCCCTTCCCCTTAGAAAAGTCTGACAAAGCAGATGCCTTTAGGAGCTGCAGCTCTGCCTTAGAGGTGACAGTTGCTGAGTGGAAAATTAGAAAGAGCAAGAGAAGGGTAAAGGCATAGCACATGACCAGGAGGTCTCTGAAATCTGTGACTTTGATTCTTCACAAGACCATACCTTCTGATGGTCTGATCACATCAGGCAAAATACTTCTGAGGCCTCAGATGATGTTCATCTAAAAATGGAATCCAATCTACCCTGGAGGCTGTGTAGAACTAGCAGCATTCTGCTGAAAGGGGGTCTCCCTAAGCGGTGACAACTAGGTAACCATGCCTGTGGCCAGGTCCCCAGCACCGAGGGCTCTGTTCTCATAGGACTCACAATCACAGAAAGGACTTCTTCCAACACAGTGGGCAATCTCTTCCAATGAAGAGCTGTGCTATTCATTGTGCACTACTGGACACAGACAAAACGCTGGACGTAGAAATCTCACCGGGAAGCCACAGGCTGAAGGGGTGGGTGTGTGGGGGGGGAAGAACCCGGTGACATCAAAACTTACAGCACACAGTCTGGCTGGCTTTTAAGCTTACTTGGTGGGAGGGGCTTATTCTTTACAAATAGCGATTTACATGGGCTAGAGCAGCCTGAGCACTCAAGCCACCGGAAGTGACTTACGACCCATATACCTACCTTGAATGTTCAAAAGGAAACAGCACTTTGGGTTCAAAGCTTACCTACATGAGAATGATGGAAAATGCCACAAAATCATAGCACTACCACAGCTTTCAGAAGTTGCAGCCAGAAAAGAACTGTTCAAATATTTCTCTAGCCACATACTTTTGAAGCTAGAAACAAAAACCACAAACCAAGAGAAGGTTTAGTTTTTTAAGTGTTGTGTAGACATTGTCTGCACCCAACTTCGATGCCACTTTCTTAAGAACCCACTCTGCGCATCTGGGTGAACCAGCTGGAGCCCACAGCATCCCACTCCAGAGAAGTACTGGGTCAGCTGGCAGCTGGTCCTCAAAACACACTGAAGACTGAAGACCCAAAGAAGGGAGGGAGAGAATCTGATGTTAGTTAAAACAAAAAAGAAACAAACAAAAAAAACCCCAGCAATTTGAAACAACAGGAAACTCATTTACCAAGCAATAATCTGAAACAAAGCCTAAAAAAACATAAGCCTAAGCAAAGCATAAATCAGTTGCAAGACTCCCTTTCCATAAGAAAAGTGAGAAGGGTTTTCGGAGTCCTGGTGAGAACAGTGACTGGGGTAAGGTTTAACTTCTAGGTTTTGGTCCCTTCTGTAAAATGGGGGAGGGGGGAACAAAGCCCTATTTCATAGAGAAAGTTATAAATTTAAGTGACACATTAGGTGTGAATACCCACATGTGTGAGGCACTCCAAAAATACTGATCTCTCATGCTCTCAACCTGCTTACCCTTAGCACGATCCTGTGAGCCCTTTTGGCCACAGCCCACCAGATGTCACACGGCAAGCAGAGCATGAGCACCTGACACCGAGGTTCTCTGAAGAAGCTGCACCCACACACTGCTCTAAGTGGTGCGGACAGACGGCTTGAGTACGGCTGGCTGGAGCACCATGATTCTGGTAAGATGCTATAGAAAGGCCCAGAGCTAACTTAGGCCCTTTCGTGGCCATCCCTCTAAACTTTTGCATCTGACTTATCGCTTTTGACCAACAGATACACTTCTCAGGATGCATCACTTAGCTGACCTTTAGCCTCCAAGCCTAAAGCTAAGGATGCTACAATATCCAGAACCTACAGAAGAGACTTCTCACCTTGTCTGTGAACTGCCTACCTGATGGTCGCTCAGACATAACCAGTAAGTGTACTGATGGCCCCCCTGTTCTGTGACTATACAAGCTCATGTACCCTCTTGGATGGTGGGCCATGACATCCAGAGGAGGCTGGCTGCGATGCTGAGCAGACTTTCCTCATCTTCCTCTGAAGCACAACTGTTGAAAACACTGACAATCCAATCACAATCCCAGGACACAAAGCCTTTCCCACAATTTACACACTGCTCCCTGGTAAACATTCCTAGCGATCATGGTATATGAAGGAAAAAAGAGAATCCCATTTCCACCCACAGCAAAATGCCTAATTACCAAACTTGCCTTACCCAGTATTAACTGAGAAGTCCTGTAAAAAATATCTTGGGTTACTAAGACAACTTCAATTATAATACACAACTCTTCGATCATCCTCCTCCTCCTCCTGCCTCCTTTTTATTTGCTCTCCCACTCAATAAAAAACTCACTGGTTTAAGAAATAGCCTGAACTAGATATGGCAGCACATGCCTTCAATCCCAGCACTGGGGAGGACGAGCAGGCAGATTTACATAGATAGTGAGCTCCAGCGTAGCCAGGACTATGTAACCCTTCCTGACGGATATAGATATAAATGGACAGTCTGTGTCTCACTTTTACATATTTTCAATAAAAATTTTAATTTATTATGAAAGTCACAGAGACTCAAAAATAAAAAAAGTGAAGCAATAGAAGGGCAGCAATAAGATACATTAAGAGAAAGAAGTATTTAAGGATAATTTTTCAGAATAATCAGACACTAAATTACAGATCACGGAAGCCTAATAAGCCCAAACAAGATTTTTAAAATAGCTGCACAGAGAAAGAAAAATGGCAGAGCCATGGAGGTACAGAGAAAGTGAGTTTGCCCTGAGAGTCCCAACTAGACCAGCAGTAACTGAGAGCTAGTGAGACGTAACGGGCTGAGAAATGACAACTGCTCAGTAAGAGCCCATGCCCAGAAAAACCAGTTTGTAAGAGTTAGACCTTTCAGACATGTAGATCACCCAAAAGGCCTGCAGAAATAACCCTGAAAGGATATGGTCTAGACCAATTTTCCTGGGTGGATGCTCAGATGAGAAGAGCATCACTCTGGAGACTGTAATGACCTCCAGCTAGAGGGAACAGGATTAGAACCGAGCATCGGCAGAAAGTGGGGAGGGAAGCTGCAGGATATTAGAGACAGAGGGGACCAGCAAGTCCAAGAGCCTTAACTGGCACACTAAGGAGGACTCTGGGCTTTCTCAGAACCGTGGAGACGATGGGCTAGATAGATCTGAAGCCCAAGGAGGAGAGTTCCCTTGGGCAGAATGGAGAACAGTACACTCTCATGGCCTGGACCATCCAACATGGCACTCACCAGCCTCCAACAAGGCATGGCTCAAATGAGAAACTGAATGGACAGATTTAACATAACAGACACGTCAAGCGAAGAGCACAGCAGATGGTAAGATCTCAAGAGAACTGAAGAACACAGACCTACCTTACTAAATAACTGCTCTGGGCCAGGTACAGGTGGGTGGGTGCCTGAAGCACATACTGAACTCTTGCCCAGGGGTTCTCAACCCTGTAACACAGCCCCTCGGGTTGTGGTGACCCCAACCATAAAATTATTTTTATTGCTATTTCATAACTATATTTTTGCTCCTGCTATGAATCATAATGTAAAAATTTTTGGAGACGGATTTGCCAGTGAGGTGGTGACCCACAGGTTGACAATCACTGTTCTAAAGTGTGGTGAATTATGCTTTCTGACCTCCTCCACGGTGTTGTTCCCTCTGGCTCTGCTTCTGTCTGACAAACCCCCTCCACAAAACTCCTCACCAGTCTGTAGAATAAAGTTCCTAACCTTCTCCAAGAGACTCATTACCCTGCTGTTTGCAAGAGTCTAACACGCTAGTCTGTGACTTTTCTAAAGTTAAGCATTCTAGCCAGGAATGGTAGCACACACTTTTATCCTCAGTACCTGGGAGAAAGGGGCAGGTGTATCTCTGTGAATTCAAGGCCAGCCTGGTCTTCTATATAAGTTCCAGACCAGTCAGGGCTACAGAGTGAGACTCTGTCTCCAATATCTATGGATGCCATGGGTCTAGCTCAGTACCTGCTGAGGGTTACTACAAGCCCAAATGAATAAATGAAATAAATAAAAAGTGCAAGTGTACATATGAACAAATAAATCCAGGCAGCCAATAGCCAGGTAAACTGTCCCGCCAGGAAATGAACTAAGAGATGGCTGGAAATGCACACAGTGTTGTGGTAGAGCTCCATCTCAGCCCCTGGCACCCTGACATCCATATACCGAAGAGTATGGAATGTTCTGGTAGAAGCCTCACCTCTGTGTTCCTCAGAAAGTCCCACCAAACATAGCTCCTCCCCCAGAGATGATCAAGACCATTCCCACAGGGTATTTCAACTGCACCCCAGAAAACAGACATGTGGTTTTTTTCGTTCTCTCTTTTCTATCTCCTCGGGGGCGGGGATCATTTGGGAACACTTTAGCCATTAAACTGGGGCTTTTTCTAATTTGGTCTGATTTGGATTGCTGTGTAGGCAGGGAGGCTTATGGGGAACAGAAACTTTTCACACAGGACAACAAAAACATTGAGGAGTGGAGATAATTACAGCTGACATGGCTAGATGTCACAGCTTTTCATCATGCCATCTTCAACCTCTCTCAGATTCAAACTTCAGCCATCACAGTTCACTGGTGGTAGGATTTCTGGCCCATGGCAGCTGCACTATTATAAATGCATTATTCCAACATGGCGTCGCCAAAGCATGCCTCATGCGGGAGCACGCCCTTTCATCCATATGCAGGACCAGGCACGACCATGTAAATGCTGCACCCTTAGAAGCCAAGACCCTCTCTCCTCCTCTTCCTCCTCCCCCTCCCTCCCCTCAGGTTTCCTAAATAAACTCGAGCGTGAGTTACTGGTATCTGTGGTTCCTTCCCCACAACAACTGGAAGTTCTCAAAAGTGATTGTACTGTCTTAAAAGCGTTTACTGCCGCCCTCTCCCCTAGCCCTGTAAACAGCAAGTGTCCCTCATTTCCTTGGGTCAGGAACCTGGACCATTCTTGCCCACCTCCTGCCCCTCCTCCCTTCTGAGTTGGTTTGCTCTGCAGCCTGTCTTCTGCCACACTGGGGGTATGTCTATCCTTACCCCAGCCTCCCTCCCTCTTTTTCCCTCATGCTCACTGCATGCCTGTGATGGTCCCATCCTTGTGACTGTCACACTTTCTCGCCCCGAGTCCTTCGACATCTTTAAACTGAGTTACAGGACAAGCTACGAAAATCTCTAGGTATTTAGCAGTTCTTAATTCTGGGTTGGGGAGTTCCAGAATTAACTTTTGGGAGGGGGTGGATAATCTCACTGCAGATGGCCTGGAACTCATTATGTAGGCCAGGCTAGCCTGGAATTCAGAGCTCCAACTGCCTCTGCTCCCTGGTACAGAGCTTAAAGGCATCATGTACTATCACTTCCAGTTAAATTAAAATCAACCACATAAACTGAGCAGCAATGGCACATGCCTTTAATCCAGTCTTTGATTCCGGCAGAGGCAGAGGCAGGCACATCTCTGAATTTGAGGCCAGCCTGGTCTACAAAGCGAAAACCAGGACAGCCAGGGCTACACAGAGAAACCCTTTCTTGGAAAAATTAAAACAAAGAATTCATTGTCAAAATATGATTTTTCCTAACTGCTTAGTCATCTCTCTAGCCTCGCCTTAATTTTTAAGAGACAGGGTCTCACTTTGTAGCTCTGGCTGACCTGGAACTGAGAATATAGACCATGCTAGCCTTGAAGTCATAGATCCATCTGCTTTTGCTTCCCAAGTGCTTAAAAACATGGGACACTACATCCAGAAAGCCCCTACATTTTTTAAAAAACTTAGGTCGAAGTAACTCAGTGGTAGAGCACTTGGTTACACCACTGACTTGTTTTTCCTATTACTATCTGATATGCAAGCATAGTTCTCTGTGCTGAGCGCCGAAGCCCAGGATAACTAGCCAAAGTCTCTAAGCCTAAAAGAGCATTCTGAGGCTATCACTGGAACAGTCTGAAAGAAAGTCCCATACAAGCATAGAAGTGTAGAAGGCCCAGATGTCAGGAGCACAAATTCTCGGTGATTTCATCAGAACCAGTGCAGCAGGAGCCTTATACCTCCTGTCTCTGGCTCTCCAGGACAAAGTAGGCAGAAGCTGGGAACAGGAAGAGTGTGTGTCAGATCTCACTAGCTGACTCCAACAAGAGATGAATCAATTATATTATCAGGAAAGAAAAAAACGGAGAAACACCCTACACAATACACACTAAAACTACAAGAGGAGCTGGTTCAGACATTGAGAGTGCTTGCAGTTCTTGCAGAGAGGGCCCAGGTTCAGTTCTTAGCACTCACATGGCAGCTCCCTCAGAATCCTCTCCAACTCTAATACCTGGGGATCCCATGTTCTGGCCTCTGAGGACACCAAGCATGCATGTGGTGCCCGATGCACATACAGCAAAACACTAATACACATAGATAAATATACAAACACGCCATAAATAAGTTGAAAAACTTTAATGAAAGTACAAAAGTCACTGAGGGGATGCACTGAAGCCTTGATCTTTAGGCCCAGCTGTTAGCATCAGGCTCAGTCTGGAAACCACCTTTCCAGAGATTCAAAAGGGGCCATTACAACGGCAGGGGAGTCACAGCTCTGTTCTAGAGCATGAAAATATCACTCAAGAAACTTGCCTTCATTCGTGGCTTTTATAGATGATAGTAGTAAACATTGACTAAATTTTAAGCACAAATAAGATATCTATAAAGACATTCATTTTCATGGAGTGCATATATTTTAGAATATATTTTGTTTGAGAATGGTCTTGTCAGGTCCCAAGGAAACTCCAATTCCCCAAGCTCCAAAAGGCAGTTCAAATATACAAAAAATGAGCTCAACCTGGACTATAGGAGGATTTCTGGAGGTTAGATAAAGGCCAGCATTCCTCAGAGATTTGTGAAGCTGGTTCCCCTCTACCAAAGGAATCATTCCCTTACCTCAGGGGATGTACTACCTGTGGCATCTATCAGCATATCAAAGCCTATTGCTTTCAAAGTCCTTGCAGGCATCCTGGCTCTTCTCACAGCCTCCTCTACCCTAAACTCCAACACACACTCCTCATCACCTGCGGCTCTGTTTTCTCTCTGCTCCCGCCCCCTCCTCTCAGTTTTCTCGGATCTCTAGCCCCACCACTCACTCTCTCTCTCTCTCTCTCTCTCTCTCTCTCTCTCTCTCTCTCTCTCTCTCTCTCTCTCTCTCTCTCTCTCTCTCCCCCTCTCTCTCTCTCTCTCCCCCCTCTCTCCCAGACAGTGCTGGCCCAGTTCCGTCTACTTTCTCTCTCTGTCTGAACTCTTCCAGACCCTCTGTTCTCTCTCTCACGTCTACAGTAAAAACCTTCCCCTTAACCATCATGTGTATACAGACCTCACTGTGTAGCCCAGCCTGGCATGCAACTCACAAACATCCACCTGCCTCTACCTCTCAAATGTTAGGATTAAAGGTATGTACCACTACACTCAGCCTATTTCAGAAAGTTTTTAAGGATTATACTCTAAATATTTTGGAAAATAAAAACACATGCTATCTATACATCTCTCCAGAGTACTAGAAGTAGGCTTTGGACAGCAACAGAGAGGCGAGGCATACCCGCTTCTGTCGCAGCCAGTCTGGGCTTGACGCTGAATTTCAATTGTTCTTGAACTTGGTCATTACAGACCTTTGTGAAAGCTAGATGCTTTCACAGACTCCAAGTACTGGTCTACCCAAAAAATTATGCTTACAGATTCTGAAAAGCAATGAATAAATTCCATTTATTAACTAAATCATTCCTTTATTTACGTTGTAAGTTTTTAAGTCTCTCATGTCGCAAAACCTGGCATAAGATTTAAAAGCTGTTAGTATTCCCGCAGGAACAGAAACACAAATACTAAGAAACAGGAGCTTGTGCTGGGGGTTTTCCTGTCTTGTTTCCTCTTTCAAAGAAGAACGAAGAACTTCTTTCAGTAGATGTGATCTTAATAGGTTTGGCAGTCTCATCTACAGATAACACATAATGGGGCTCACTTAGCTGGGACCTAATTTAGGAGAGAGGCAGGAAAAAAACTATGAAATAGAGAACTCTTTATTTTTAAGAAAAAGTATCTCTCAGAGGCAGAGCTGCCGGTGCCCTTTGTACTTATAATGGCCCCATCACACATCATAGTCTATATTAATCTACTTTATTCATCTAATCCAAATAATACTCATCAAAATTGTTATTTAGTAAAAGCGAAGTGTTTGGAAATGAGAGGAAGACAATGAACTCTTGGGGCCAGGGCTAAGGTTCGGGGAGAGCTCTCTTGCCCTGCGCGGACCTGGGAAGGGGCATCCATCCATCGTATAACACTGAAAAAGCAGACATAATCACACAAAAAGGAATGACCTAGAAAGCAGGAGCCTTCCAGATTCAGCTAATAGGCTGTGTGACCTTGAATGAGTTACTTCACTTCTTAGTCCCAATTCCTTTGTCAAAATGAGACGCCTAGGGGGCTGGAGAGATGGCTCAGCGGTTAAGAGCACCCTCTGTTCTTCCAGAGGACCCGGGTTCGATTCCCAGCACCCACATGGCAGCTAACAACTGTCTGTAGTTCCAGTTCCAGGCAAACACCAAGGCAAATAAATAAAGTTTAAAAAAAAAAAAAAATGAGAGGCCTGGCCACAGTCACTCCAAGTGCCCTCCAACTCTAAGTACCAACTAAGCCCTACCTTTGAAATTCCGCCACCAAATAACTTAGCATGTAGCAGGCGAGAGCCAAGTAAGAACTAACAAAAAAGGTGTATTCTTACTTACTGGTGAGCTCTCACACCGCAGGGCATGCTTGGCTTGAAGTTACTTTCACAAATGCAGCACCTAAAGACTACTCAGTAGAATGTTCTGCCATCCAGGCTTGAGGCAAGAGCTGCTCAAAGGTGCAAGAGCAGACCTAAACTGGTGGGCCCGATCAAGGTCTAGAGACATACATTACATCCTGTGGAGGAGTTCCCTGGGACCCAAAAACTGCTAGACATGTGTACAAGGCACAGCAGGTGATGCTCTAACAAGAAAGCCTGTCCCTGTAGTGGCACAGCCTGCACCAGCAGAGCACCTGCCAACAGTAGCAGGCCACTGCCTGGTTCAAGGCTCATGGCAATAGGTAAGATTAGTCATGGGGGGGGGGGAGCACTTAAGCAGCAGAATTTTTGTTTGAGCTGTTAATTACAATTGCAGTACTCCAAAGATAAAGGGAGGACGGGGGTCATAATTTTTCAGTTCCAGAATACGACTTTTGAGACAAGAATTTTAAATGTGTATGAGGCTGCTCAATTTTTAAAACAGAACAATTGATATCCGATGATAAGAACATAGAGTTTGTTTCTAGCACTGGAGACAGACGGCACAGGGTCTGAAAACTGAGAAAGCGCTGACTGAGGCTGAGAGAGGGTGGAATGCTAATTCAGGGAGCCCTCCCAGCAATTACAGTCACTGGAAAAGCTCATTTGCTGGCTTTCTTCTCTGCCCTATAGATTAGCTCTGGCTTTTAAGAAAGGAAACAGCGTACATGATAAACATACTGTCTGAAAGTCAGGAAATAAGAGCCCTCTACTACCAAATGGTTAACTCAGGTAACTCATTCAGCTAGGCAGTTAGAACATTTCCACTAGAGGTGTGTAAACTGGAGGAAGCCATGCTGAAGCACTCCAAAGTGACCAGCTGGGAAGGAACCATGCAGACATGTTCCAATCAGAGTCAAAGATAAAGCACAGTGTTCGGTTTTGTCCTGGTCAAACTCTAGCACAGGAGAACCAAGCACTCACTGTCATTTTCTCGGGCATGCAGAACAAAACATTCCATGCTGGTTAATGTGAAACTGAGGGAACACTCCGTCAAGAACCTCTCAACCTAGACAGGCTTACTTACAAGGCCACACTGCTGTTAATGACACAGGGAAAAAGTATAGAAATTCACTCCCAGGCAGATCTACCTTAAAAGGCACTCACGGTTCTCTGTCAGATCCTGGCTGCAGCCGCCTAACTTTGCAGATCTGCTCAGTACCTGCCTCCTTCCGACCCTGCTGGTAGGTCTGACCTCCCTCTCCCAGCCGAATTCTCCCAGCACATTTCATCATTTCCTGTTGGCTGCTGAGATAAGGTCATTCCTCACACTGCTGCATTGCATTCACAATCCAAGCACCAGGTTCTGACTGTAGCTGGCTCCTGCCTGCCTGGGCCATCATAGAACATTAGCAATTCTTTCAGAAAGTGACCCCTGGAATCTCAGCACTCCCTGAAAACCAGAGAAGGGAGGTCTGGCAACAAATTCATGCTGCCCCTCCTGACCAAACTGTGTGCTCCCCAACTTACATGAAAGAAACCTTGTCTTTAGGATCATGCTACTTAGGATAGAAAAGAGGCATGCTCCATATCTCAGGGGCAGGTATGAAGTGGCCTGTGTTTCCCATGATTTTTTTCCATGCATTCTCCAATGCAAAGCAGCTTGTCAGTGGAAGACAATGGTGAGTCAATGAGGAGACAGGACGGGGGAGAGGCAAACAGGTAAGGGTAAAAACATGCAAGGTGAACAGAGTAAAAACCAAAGCCACTTCATTTCTTCTACTCTGATGGACAACTGAAAGGAAAACAATGTTAAAACTTGGGGTGCAGTGTATACACAAGAATGCATGTACACAGCCATGAACCCCACACAAGTGTGTGTTGGGGGGGGATGAACCCCTCCAAGCAGGGCTGTCGGACCAGGACAGGGAAGTGGGAAAGAACAGAAGGGCTTCTAAGTTTCTGGGGATTTTTGTGTTTTTTTTTTTCCTTTCAGTACTTGAGACAGAAACTCACAACAGACACAGACCCAGGCCTATTTTCTGGTTCTTGAACTAATTTCACATGCATACTATGCATGTGAAAATCCATGCACACTCAAGTCTGGACACTTTTACATACACATATTATCTGCCAATAAAGTTTTTTTTTAAAAAAAATTATATGCACGATGGCTCAGCAAGTGGGGTAAGTGCTTCCCATGCTTCCCTCCCAGACAAGTTCTACCCCTTGTCTTCCACGCAGCCAGCTAGGGGCACTATGTCTAAGTGGCAGTGGCTGGGAAACAGCCACGTTAGGGCACTTTCCATCTTAAAGTATGGGCCAAGAGGAAGAATGTAGTAAAATTAAATTATGTGACTGATGAAATACACTGCAAGAGAAAATGATGCACATGAGCATTTAGTTATTTGTTGGTATTCCTGGTGTCACTGTTCACTTGAGCATGTCATTCAAAAGTCACCTACTCTCACCTTGTACAAATCAGTTAAGAGATTTTTTTTTTCCCCCTGAAACCTTGTACTGGAAACCTCTTAATGGAAAAGATCAAATCAACAGAAGTTATCACTAGACCTCGGTGGCAGAGACTGGGGGAAGAGAATGGGGAGGCAAAAACACCTGGAAGCCCCAACCTGACAGGCTTCATACCTTCCATATACCTAGGACCTTATACTCAGCAAGCCCAAGGCACAAAGCTAGGTAGCTCAGCTGCGCTGGAAATGGAAGGCCCTAAGAGCCTTCCCACTACAGGGCCTCCTATTATTAGCATTCCAATCACCACATCTGCAGAAAGAAGCAGAGATCAAGCCACTTGCCCAAGCAGAGGCCACTAGAATAGCTGTCCTAGGACAGTAGTTTTTAACTTATGGGTCCTGACCCCTTCAGCAAACCTCTCCAAAAACATTTACATTGTGATTTATAACAGTAGCAAAATTACAGTTATGAAGCAGCAACAAAAATAATTTTATACATAAGGAACTGTATTAAAGAGTTGCAGCATTAGGGAGGTTGAGAACCACTGTCCTAGAAGAAGTGAGACCCAGGGCTGGTCCTATCTTTCTTTTGTTCATTCTCTTTTCCTCTCATCTTTCCCTTTACTGAGATTGATTTGCATAGAGCTGAGCGCATCCCTTAGTGGCACGGACAGAACATTTCTCCAGCCTTCAGGTTCCCTGTGCCCTTTGCAGCATTCCTTGGCTTGGCCTGAGATCTAGCCATGCAGCCCAAACTGAACTCAGACTTGGGATCCTCCTGCCTCCAACAGAATCCTAATAGCCTAAGTGTCTGAAAACAGGAGGGTCCTCATGGGCTCCTGCATGGCTTCCGCCATCCCAGGGAGAGCACAACTCCAGGAACAGGACTGGAGACGACATGACCATGAACTGCACTGCAACATGCTGGAGTCGAGGAATAAACTTCCTAACGCTTTAGCCCAGGTATATTTTATTGAGACTCAAACCTTAAAGTGTCTGACTCTATCATACATCAATGATTCTGATGAACCAAGTGGCCCACTTTCTAGCCAGGAACATTCAGCTTCTCTACACTGTCACAAGAGTGCCTTGCATCGGCAGAATTCAGTGACATTTTCAATGGCTAATAGGCAGGAAACAAAGTGATTTGTTCTTGTCTTCAAACACCAAATAAATACTCAATTTCAGAAACTTACTATATTACTAAATAAAGTCACATGGTGTTATCATTTGAAGAGAGGAGGGTAATGGCTAATTTCAAATTTTAATGTTAGTCTTTCCTATTTTTCAGGAACCAAGATATAAGTGAGTCACCTGACTTTATTCCTCCTACACCTATGCCAAATTTCTAACAGCCTCTATCAGAAAATGCACCAGAACAAAGCTGAACTATCTTTGGCAAAGTTAAGAAAGAAAAGAAAAAGGTAAAATCTCTTACATAAGCTTCTTTGCCTTTCTGGCAGCTATCCAAACACGGAGAAGGGGCAGGGAGAAAAAATAGAAAAGGGAAGCAGCAAGATCAGCTTCTTAAAGCTGAAGACCCAGCTAGGGGAAGCTTCAAAGCACCGATGGGCTAGGCCAACCTGGCCCAACAAAGCCATACAAAGCTTATAAAACCCTGAGAGCCATCAACAGGAGCAATACTTGGGTTTCATGGATGTTGTGTGTGCGCATACATGCACATATGTTCAAATGTCTGCAAACGCATGTATGTGTGAAGCCATTAGGTGCTGTCTATCTTTTGAGACAAGGTCTCTTAACAATGTGTCACTTTGGCTGACCTACATCTCTTGATCAGAGGTGTGAGACACCATGTCTTGATGTTTTGTTTTGTTGTTGTTTTTGAGAAAGACAAGGTTTTGTTTTAAGTTTATTTATTTATTATGTATGCAGTATACAGAAGAGGGTACCAGATGTCATCATAGATGGTTGTGAGCCACCATGTGGTTGCTGGGAATTGAACTCAGGACCTCTGGAGAAGCAGTCAGTGCTCTTAACCTCTGAGCCATCTCTCCAGTTCAAAAGACAGGGTTTCTCTGTGTAACAGTTCTGGCTGTTCTGGAATTCTCTTCATAGACCAGGCTGGCCTTGAACTCACAGAGATCCACCTGCCTCTTCCTCCCAAGTGCTAGGATTAAAGGCAATGTGGGTGATGCTTACCTTTTTTTGAAACACCATCTCTCTTGGCCTGAGCTTGCCTAGTAGGCTAGGTTAAATGGTCAGCAAACCCCAGAGATCTTCCTATCTCCACCTCACCAGCAATGAGATCACAAGCACATGCCACCCCGTACAGCTTTTTCACATGGGTTTTGGATCAAATTCAGGCTTTCAGCTTACAAAACCAGGACTTTGCCAATGGAGCTATCATCTCAGCCCAACATCTGCATTTCTAAACTAACATCTTAGAGGTAAAAATGTCTTTGAGGAGGGTTAAGATGCCATACTGCCTACGACCCTGGGAACAGTGTATGCATTCTTTGGGAGATACACTGAAAATAGAACACAATTCAAGAAGGAAGGTCTGAAGTTCAAAAAACAAATGCCAAATAAGGTTCAGTGAGTTTGGGGACATTTTCAGAACTAAAAGTAGGTCATGTTGTGTGAATGCTTTACTGGTATGATTTTCACCCATTTACTTATATTTTAATTCCACCATCTGCTACAGTTTGGTTGTTAAGGTCCCTAAAGACCATGTGTTAAAGCCAGTCCTCACTGTTCCACTACAAAGGGCTTGTAGAAACTTTAAGAGGGGCAGTCCCTCAAAGGGAACTGTGGGACCCAGGTCTCTCTCTTTTGAATCCCAGCCGTCAGGTATCTTATGCTTCACTCCACTCCTATCAACACAAGCTCTAAAGTGATGGGGCGGTCAGCCAGGCACTGAAATCTCCCTCTCTTCTTTACAGGAAATAGTTGTTATGACGACTATGTAAGTTACTTTCCTGAATGCTCTAGCAAAAATGTCTAACAAAGGCAACTTAAGGAAGGATCATGGTACGATCCACCATGGTGGGAAGCCATGACAGCTAGTCACATTACATACGCAGTTAATACTAGCACTCAGTTCATTTTCGCTTTTATTCAGCCCAGAACGCCAGCCCCTGTATGGTGTCATCCATACTTATTGTGAGTCTTCCTACCTCAATAACATCCAGAAATCCCCTCAAATACAAGTCCAGAGGTTTGTCTTTCAGGGGACTCTAGAGCATAGGCTCTAGAACTTGATAGCAAGTTGGCAATTTATACTAGCAGTCACAGTGAGGGAGAGCGAACACTCTACCTGACTCTGTATGGAGAGAGAGTTACAGGCTAAGTAAGTAGTTCACCATTCCTGTTCTTGAGCAGCTTCAAGTCTGGTAGGGTAGACGGACAAATACCAAGAGGGCAGCACACAGTGACAAGACCTAACAGGAGGCCAAGCCAGGCCAGGGAGAAAGAAAGGTAGTCAGCTCCCAGAAAAGTGACTCCCTGAGCTAAGGAGGTCACCTTCAGCAGCCACCTCTGAGGGAAAGCTGGGCATCAAGCTGAGCTCCCAGCTCTCATGGCTAGTCCCTTTTAACGAAGGCAGGGAAGCAGCACACACTAAGGACACGGGGGAGGGGCCTGTACCTCCCAATAGTTCATCTTTTGAGAGAGCTACCAATAAAGACATTTTGGCTTCAGAGGGTAGGCTCAACAGGTAAAGACACTTGCCACCAAGTCTGGGGACTCAAGATCCACATGATGGAATGTGTGAACTGATTCCTACACACTGTTCTCTGACATCCATGTGCTACAGTGCACACATACATAATAACACAAATGACTTTTTAAATCACGTCTTTATGTGTGACTGTAAACATGAAAAATGTACGCTGAGGTGCCAAGGTGATTTTCTTCTGAATACCTGCATTTGTATCTTACAACATGCATACTGGCTTTAGAAAGGAGGAATGAGGAGTTCCCTTCTGGGTTCTCTAACTGGACAGGCACCACTGGTCAGCCCTGTTATGCAGAGGGGCTAGGACCACCACACTTCAAAGCCCAAAAGCCAGACCCCACCCACAGGCTTCCAAAACATCCACCATTCCAGATGGCAAGCTAACACCAACTGAAGCTCTGGCTCTAGAAAGAGGCTTCTCACCACAGCTGGCTTTCCTGTGTTCCGCCTCACTGGGAAAATAACAAGGTCATTCCACACCATTTACTCCAAAAAGCCAAGTGTGAGATTTTGTGACCCCTTCTGGAAGAGGCATAAACCCTAGGTAAGGTTAAGACCCTCCCTCGGCTATCCCCAACTTCACATGTGGTACACAAGCAGGCATGGGGCCTTATCACTGGCAGGTTCCCTAATCTCAACAGCACAGAGAAATTCCTTGCAGGGGCAGGTATGAGAGGAAGATCTTCATGAATAAATAAGTCTTCCTTTACAGGATGAACAGCATGACAGAAGGCCGGCATGCTCAGCATGGATAATGATGACCATCTACTGGCCACAGTGTCTCTAGCCCCCAAAAGAAAACAATCTATTAAAGTCTTTTTTTTTTTTAAAAAAACTTTATTTATTTATTATTTATTTATTTGCCTTGGTGTTTGCCTGGAACTGGAACTACAGACAGTTGTTAGCTGCCATGTGGGTGCTGGGAATCGAACCCGGGTCCTCTGGAAGAGCAGACGGTGCTCTTAACCGCTGAGCCATCTCTCCAGCCCCCTATTAAAGTCTTAAAGAAAGTAAGGACCTTGAAATGAAGGAGGTCTCCTGTAAGTTCATAATCATACAAAGTGATCAACAACTGCGTGTGACCAGTAATTAATACAGATGACAGCAAGTAGCTTCCAAAGCATGAGGTCAACTCGGCAGGGTCTGCAGGCACTGGTTGAGAAGCACCCCAGGTGGCTCCCTATATACCCCAGCTCAGCTCAGCTCAGCTCAGCTCAGCTCAGCTCAGCCCAGCCCAGCCCAGCCCAGCCCAGCCCAGCCCAGCCCAGCCCAGCCCAGCCCAGCCCAGCCCAGCAGCCCTCCCCTCCCCAGCCCATCCACAGTGTTCTGCTCCAGCCTGTCTCACTGCTGTAGTGGGCTGTTCAGCTAACACTAAGCTAAAAACAGAAAAGGGTTCTGGTACCTCAAACTACCACACGCCACCTACTTTATAAAGATCTGGGTGTTGGTGGTGCCCTGGTCTACAGAATGAGTTCCAAGACAGCCAGGGCTACACAGAGAATCCCTGTCTCAAAATAAATAAATAAAGCTTTGGGTTGTTGTTGTGGTTGTCTAATAATTTGTTCTTTTTTGCACTGTCTCCCATCTTGCCCGCTGTAGTGGTGTGGATGAGGTCCACAGGCACTGTCTCCCATCTTGCCCGCTGTAGTGGTGTGGATGAGGTCCACAGGCACTGTCTTCCATCTTGCCCGCTGTAGTGGTGTGGATGAGGTCCACAGGCACTGTCTTCCATCTTGCCCACTGTAGTAGTGTGGATGAGGTTCACAGACACTGTCTCCCATCTTGCCCACTGTAGTGGTGTGGATGAGGTCCACAGACACTGTCTCCCATCTTGCCCACTGTAGTGGTGTGGATGAGGTCCACAGACACTGTCTTCCATCTTGCCTGCTGTAGTGGTGTGGATGAGGCCCACAGGAACTAGTGGTTTGAACATTTCGTCCCCACTTGGTAGCAATATGTGGGGAAGTCTAGAAGATACAGCCTTGAAGGAAGATGTCACTCACAAGAGTTTAAAAGATTCTTTCTAGTATCCAGTTTACTCTTTCTGCTTTGTGCTTAGGGTTCAAGATATGAGTTCTCAACATCCATGCCAACCTGCTGCCTCTGCCCTGCCACTATGAACTCTAACTCTCTGGAGCAGTAAGCCGAAAAAACCTCTTTGCCTTGGTCATGGTGTTTTATCATAGCAATAAAACAGTGACTCCTACCCACTAATGGCTCCACCCAATGAGTCACATACAGCCAATTCTACCAAGGATCCAACACCTTTGTCTTCTACCTACAGCACTTTTGTTTCAGTTTCCAAGGTTGGCTTGGAACTTGAAGCAATCTTCTTGCCTCGACATCTCAAACGCTGAGATTACAGATGTAAGCCACCACACCCAACTTACACATAGCACTTTGCTCTGAATGCCAGATGATAGGTACCATGACTATGTTGGAATCTTAATATAAGATCTGTTACATTTGTTTATGCTGTGGATCATTTGTTTAACAATACAAAGATGTTCTGCATTCTTTTACATTGCATTTGTTTAACTTTGTGAAGTTATGGTTCTTTGCCTGTTTAAAACATCTGATTGGTCTAATTAGGAGCTGAACAGCCAATAGCAAGGCAGAAGAAAAGACAGACAAGGCTGGCAGGCAGAGAGGGTATACAGAAGGAGAAATACAGGAGAGAAAAAGGAGCCAGAGAAGGAGGAGGACTCCAGGAGCCAATCTCTTCCTTTATACCTGTCTTTGTTTCTTACTTCCAGATACACAGCAAGCCACAAAGGAAGAAACAAAGAAAGGTATAAAGAAATAGAAAAGGGGGCTGGAGAGATGGCTCAGAGGTTAGGAGCACTGACAGCTCTTCCTGAGGTCCTGAGTTCAATTCCCAGCACCCACATGGTGGCTCACAGCTATCTATGGTGACATCTGGTGCCCTCTTCTGGCATGCAGGCATACACGGAGGCAGAATATTGTATACATAATAAATAAATAAATAAATCTTTTTAAAAAAGGGGGGGCTGGAGAGATGGCTCAGGGGTTAAGAGCACCGTCTGCTCTTCCAGAGGACCCGGGTTCGATTCCCAGCACCCACATGGCAGCTAACAACTGTCTGTAGTTCCAGTTCCAGGCAAACACCAAGGCAAATAAATAAATAATAAATAAATAAAGTTTAAGAAAGAAAGAAAGAAAGAAAGAAAGAAAGAAAGAAAGAAAGAAAGAAGAAATAAAAAGCCCAGAGGCAAAAGAGAAATGGGGTAATTTAAGAAAAGCTGGCTAGAAACAAGTCAAGTTAAGGCCGGGCATTTATAATGAGAATAAGCCTCCGTGTGTGATTTATTTAGGAGTTGGTGGTGGCCCCCCAAAAGAGTTAAGAGTCAAAACAACCAACAACAGTACTCATCATGGTTGTACCACTGAAGCAATCCAGTATCTGCTGACAGGAGAATAATTGTGGTCTGTGCATGTGATGGAAGGTTTCTGTCAAATTGACTTCATTGGCAGATACCCAGATATTTGGTCAAATATTCTGAATGCTTCTACAAGAAATGAGATCAACATTTTTTAATTTAAAAAAAAATAATGATTCTTTCTTTCATGTGTGTTAGGTTGTTACATTGCTGTGGCCACGCCCCCACCTGCAGGGGCTCGCTCCAAAGCCTCTGACTGACGTAAGCATGCCTCCCCTTTAAAATCTCCAACCATGTGGAAGACTCTCTTCTTCTCTTCCTCTCTGCCCCCTACTCTTTCTCTCCCTCCTCTCCTCCTTCCCCCCTCCCCTTCCTTAATAAACTTAATATGGCTTCCTTGGCAGTGCTGGCAATTTCTTTCACGAGCAAAATGCTAACGATGTGGATTTTAATTGGTGTCTTGTTTGCATGTATATCTGTTAGGTCCCCTAGAACTGGAGTTACAGACAGTTGTAAACTGCCATGTGGATGCTTAATTGAATTTGGGTCCTCTGGAAGAACAGGCAGTGATCTTAACCATCTCTCCAGCCCCCTTAGAGCAATCTCTCTAGCCCCCTAGACTGATTTCAGATTGTCCTCTCCAGTCTGTGTAGGCCTCATCTAATCAGCTGAAGGTCTGAGCAGAACACAACCGTAAGGAGATCACAGCCTGCTCACTTTCAGGCTGGAACTGCTTTACTGGCTCTCCTGAGCCATAGTGCGCATGGAAACTTGCCTCTATAAATGCATGAGCACATTTTTTATAAATCTTATAAAGATACATGTGCGCATATGCACACATGTACATATACACAAACACACACACACACAATTAGTTCTGTTTCTACATAAAATAATATCAATACAAATGAATGCAAAAGACAATTATTCAGTGAGTAAAAATAAGGTAATTTACTTTATAAGCATGTAAAAACATTAGATATAGCAATCACAGATTATATTTAAATATACAGTATCCTTTAGAGGAAAAAAAAGAAAATTAAAAGAATGACGAAGGATCTAAGACCACATTCATCTCTAATAGGCTACACCACATTCTCTGAAGTATACACAATGGTGTTCTTCTCAAACTGGGAGACTGACCCTCAGGAACTCACCAATATACTTCAAAGTAGTCCTAGCTATCTAGAACTACAGAAACAGCTCAGTAGTAAGATGTTTGCCTACCCCACATAGGCCTCTGAGTCTATCCCCAGTGCCACATATACCTGAAAGACAAAATAAATACATCTTGCATATACATCTCTCTTCTTTTAGATAAGTTCTAAGTTGTATTAAGTAATATATTTCCAAGCTAGGTATGATGGCATACACCTTTTTAATCCCAGCACTCAGGAATTAATGGCAGGTGGATCTCTATGAGTTCAAGGCCAGTCTGGTTTACAAAGAGAGTTCCAAGACAGCCAGGGCTGTAACACAGAGAAACCATGTCTAAAAAAAAAAACCCAAAGCAAAACATTTCTAAACTAGAAGTAGATGACTAAAATGTCACAAGATAGACACACAAGGAAACTCTGGTAAGCAAATACAGAACCAAAAGCAGGGCAGTGCTGAGATCCCCCTAGCTCCCAACACCCTACCTCCACCCACCCACCCACCCCCCCAGCTTTCAGGCCAATCTGACAATCCAGGCTTGTCCACAGTCCTCCAATTGTAAGGCCTTCCTCCCAGTTCACTTTGTAAACACCCACCCCTTTGTCTGGAGGTCAGAAGACACCTATTTTCAGGCCTCTCTCATTCATTTATTCATTTGCTTATTGTGACCCACTGAATTTAGTTAGGGTTATTTGCATGAGCATTCTTAAAATCTTAAACTGAGACAGCCATGTAAACTCAGGGGAAGTAATACCCGCTCAAGCTTCACCTTTAAGGCGGGTAAGATGTGAGAACCTGCAGGCCATGGCTCTGCTACATCAACAACTTGGCTTGATCTGGGCTGTCTGAAGGCTCATTACCACCCTTATCTCTTGTTTATTTGGCATGAATATATAGTAGTAAGTGTAGTAACTTGTAACTAAGAGATCTAGATGAAAGACACTACAAATAGCCTTTGTTTACATGTGACATAGGAACTACATTAGGTTGATGGCTGACAGCAAACAGGGCTCCCGGCTACCAGGTAATGATCTTCCTTTGCCCTGAATTCGCACACCCACATGGGGCAGAACTCAGGGAGGTTTCCTAGTGTGCACTGTAAGTTCAGGAATGCAGTCTGGCTACATTTATGGCATTCCTGAGGATGAGGTACTATGCTTCTGAAGAAGTTCTAGTGGGCTCATCTGAGAAAAGGTACAAAGGTGATTAGCATACTAAATACAGCCTGGCCTTGTCTGTTACATTCTGCGGGGGGCTCTATGACATTCCCCAATGCAGCTCCATGCCCAGCCCAGTTCATCTTCCTCCTGGCAACAGCATCTCAGTTGGGCTTCAGGGAATCCCCCAGCACTTGGAAACAATGGTCTCTCCCTGGCTCCTCTTCAAGTTTCCTGCATCTGTGAAGACCACTACACCCAGTGTCTTCCAGGACTGGCTTTATGCTCAGACTCGCTTAGATCACAAACCCTTATCAGTTTTCTGTATTCTGGCAGAGTAGGATTCTCCACCCTCTTGAACATTCCCTCTGCACTAGAGCACAGACCTCAGGGCTTCTACAAAGAACTAAAATGCAAAAATTCCCAAAGCATCTGAAATGCTCTTGCCATTGTCCAATGCCCAAGGACAGCAGCATGTGTTTACAGCTCTACTCAGGAAATGATACTCAATTAAATATAAAGACAATCAACTACACACCGACAGATACCACTGGCCTTGGCCAAATGCCGCCTCCTCCTCTATGCTTTGCTGAGAGTACATGCATTCACTTAAGGCACTGGTTCTCAACCTCCCTCATGCAGAGACCCTTTAATACAGTTCCTCATGCTGTGGTGACCCTGATCATAATATTATTTTCACTTTCACTGCTACTTCATAACTGTAATTTTGCTACTGTTATGAATCCAAACGTAAATACCTGTGTCTCACGATGGTTTTAAAAGACCTCTGTGAAGGGTGCTTTGACATCACCTCTGAGACAGCAACCCACAGGTTGAAAACCACTGATTTAAATTATCTGCTTAACACACTTGTGGTGCAGGTATTTAACTCCAGGCACTGCCCAAGAGGTAGGAGACTTCCTGTGAGCAGAATCCCCTTAGCCATAGAACCCATGCAGCTGGGAGTGGGCTCAGAATGTGAGGTGTCTGCTGTGCAAGCCTGAGGACTCTAGCTGGGATCCAGCACCTAGGTCAAAAGCTAAGACGTAACACCAGCACTGTGTGGACAGTGGGAAAGGGGAGGCAGCAGGGTATGGCTGGGGCCAGGGGACCAGACAGTCCGGTAGAGAACTAGGGAGCTGCAGTCAGGGAGAGACCTCACCTCAAAGGAATGAGACAGAATGATAGTGCATCCCTCTATCTCAAATTCCACACTGACTACACCACCTGAAGTGACCCACCCTATGGCCCCTCCCTTGCTGACTCCAAGACCAGGTCTCCTCCAGAGCCACTGGTTAACCTGGCTGCACTCTCAAGCCACTAATGCACAAGGCAAAGAAAATATGAAGGTCACCTTGGCTATTCCACCATCTACCCAGCCCAACTCACCACCCTTCCACACAATCTGCCCTGAATAATCAGAGGTTTTCCTTTGAAGGTCAACAATCTCTAGCCTGGTAAGTCTCAGTCAAGCAGCCTCAAGCTGGTTTCCCTTTCCTGTGAACTACTACATAAAGAGCAAGCATCAGACAGGGGGGGAGGAGGGCATGAAAAAAGAAAGACCGGAAGCTACCCCAGAGATCAGGAAAGAGGGGCATGATGGCTACCAACCTAAGAAGAAAAGGAGCCAGGAGCAGTATGGCAATGCTACTGTTGAGAGTGGCCCCTCTTGCCACCATCCCTATGGTTAGGAGAAAGTGGGATTCCCTCAGCTGAAACGGCCACAAGTATAGACCAAAGGCAACATTAATCTGGTCAAATAAAATTAAACACACCAAAATGACCCTTGATCCCACCCCCCTGGTTCCCACTCCTTGAAGCCTACTTCTAGAACATAATCTCACGGCTCTCTCACTCCTGGGCTGCCCATTCACACCACGCATTCACAGAGGGCACAGAAACAGGCCTGTGACCACCTGATGGAAAAAAAAAAAAAAAAAGCTAAAGTCATGTGATGGCCACATACGGGAGAAGTACAAGGCCCTGAGGAGGGGCACATGGGGGGGGGGTCACTGGAGGGGAAGACACACTGGAGGAGGGGCATACTGGCCTGAAGGATGTGAAGAACCAAACAGGTGCAGAACATTCCAGGAAGTGAGCGGCCGCCTGTGCAAAGCCCTAGGAAGAGGCTAAAGCCCCCGCCAGGCATCAGCCTGGATAGCCCTTCCCTCTCTATTCTTGCCTGTACATCCTAGGGAGACCTTCCTGAGGCTCTGGTCTGATTTACCCCACTCTTCTGCTTCAGCCTGGACAACTAAGACACAGACTGCGTATGTGAGGTTCATAACAAACGCACAGCTATATACACATAAAGATACTAAATTCCGGGGCTGGAGAGATGGCTCAGAGGTTAAGAGCACTGACTGTTCTTCCAGAGGTCCTGAGTTCAATTCCCAGCAAAACCACATGGTGGCTCACAACCATCTATGATGAGGTCTGGCGCCCTCTTCTGTAAAACTGTATGCATAATAAATAAATAAATCAAAAAAAAAAATTAAAAAAAAAAAAAGATACTAAATTTCCTCCACGGAGTCCCTAACAAATCTCTCCCTGATGGCCCACAAACACAACTTCACCCAATACTTAATTCAAAAGTATGAGGAGAATCCTGAATCTGCACATGACACCCTTGAGAGTTCCCAAGTTGAAATCTTGACTCTGTCACTTATTAGACATGTAAGCTAACAGACTTATTTTTATGTGTTCATATGTGTTTCTCTGTCACATGTATGTGGGTGCTCCAAGAGGCCAGAACGTGTTAGATCTTCTGGAGCTGGAGTTGTAAGTGATTATATGCTGCCCAATGTGAGTGCTGGGAACCAAGCCTGGGTGGGTCTTCTGGAGGAACTTCAAGGTTTTTAACTGCTGAGCCTCTAGCCAGATACAGATGACCTCTCTTGGGTACTCTGGAAGAGCATTGAGACTCTTAATTGCTAGCCCCTGGCCAGGCACGAACAGCCTCTCTGCAGCCCCATTTCCTATGTATAATAACAATGCTGACCACATAGAACTGCAGAGCCCAAACACGGCTGACTGCAGGCTGCCCAGACTCCCATAAGAACTCCACCTCAACCCTCTAGACAACACCCTCTGTAAACAGCTGGCTTTTCCCTCCAGAACATCACTCATTCTCCACAAGTTACTCAAGACACCCTCTTTTCATTCTGGAACAAGAACTACACCCACCCATGCCATGTTTTCAGACAGCAGCAGTCACACCTTAAGGTCTCCAAGAATGGTATTTGTAATATCCATTTCCAAAAAAACATGGGAGAGGGCAAGAAATTTAAGTATGTCAGGGAGAGCAGAAAGCCCTAGAGTGCTTTTCTTTTCTTTTTTAACAATCTATTTAGTTATTTGTTTGTTTGTTTCTTTATGGCTGAAAAAAGAATTGACAAAAGGAATGTGAAGTCTTGTATACACATCCACCCCACCTATGTCCCCTTCCTTTTCTACATCCCAAAACCCCCTGGCCTCCCTCAAATGCCAGGCAGTCAAATGACATTGCTCAATCCTGTCTCTTAGTAACTAAAGGAAGGTACTATATAGTGAACTGAAATCATCTGGCTGAAAGGTCAGAGCCCCAAGAGCCTGGAGGCGTGTGCTTTGGGTATGTATGCAAGACAGCAGCCCCTGTCCTTGAACTAGAGCAGCACGAGAACCAAGCCATGCAGTTGTAGCATTCCCAAGCCAAAGTATCAAAGCAGCGACCCCAGAGACACCAATCTTGAGCCATGCTAATCAACTGTGACCCAGCCACCATGTTCCACAGAAACATTGCAAAATTCGTATTAGTCTTTGAATTTACCATCAAAATTCCAACAGTAAACACATTTAGAAAAAGATGTTGGTCCAAGGAGATGGTACTCTTGGGAAGCTCTGACAATGAGTTCAGTCTCCACAACCCCACAAGGTGGCAGGAGAGAACCAAGTCCACGAGTTGTCCTTTGACCTCCACAGCAAACTATGGGGCATGTATTCCTGTGTTCATACACACACTCTAAATAAATAGGTAGGAAGTTTGTGTTAGAGATAACTATTTTTAATTGATATAAGAGAAAAATATGTATAAACTTTAAAATCCATGATCTAAAAAGAGGAGCTGGGTGCAGTGGCTCCTAAATGTCATCCCGGGACTCAGAAGATGGAGAGCAGAGAGCTGTCTCCAGTGTGAAGCCAACTGGGTCATACAGTGGATTGATTCCAGGACAGTAAGACCCTGTCTCCATAACAGGAAAGAAGGGAGAAGGGGAGAAGCAAGTGGGAAGAAGAAAGAAAAATAGAAGATAGTCAACGTAATTCCCATCTAAAGAAAAGGCAACAAAGCCAGCTCAATGCAGACAGCCATTCCTAACACAGTGAGATGGTTCCCAGGCCAAGGGTCCTCACAGTGCCCATGCATCTGCTCAATGCAGACAGCCATTCCTAACACAGTGAGATGGTTCCCAGGCCAAGGGTCCTCACAGTGCCCATGCATCTGCTCAATGCAGACAGCCATTCCTAACACAGTGAGATGGTTCCCAGGCCAAGGGTCCACACAGTGCCCATGCATCTGCTCAATGCAGACAGCCATTCCTAACACAGT
>PVIH01012396.1:0-63785 GCA_004025045.1 Sigmodon hispidus | reverse complement strand
CTGGCTTGGTTCCCTTTTGGTAAAATGGGCTCTACTCTCCCTTGTTCTAATTTTCCCAATCCTTTTTCTTTCCTATATCCCATGTTTTGCATAATATTCTTTGCCTGTGAAGAATATCCATATTCATTTGACAGGGTCAACCCCATGTGTTGCATGACATCTCGTCCCCACAAATTGACCGGGAGGGGGAGTACATAGGATACGAATCTCCCTTGTTGACCTTCTAATGTTTCCCATGATAGAGTCATGGAACTAATCGAGGGGTAGGATCGATACCCCAAGCCTTGTAAGGAGTGGGATGACTGGGTAATGGGCCAGGTCTTGGGCCACCAATAGGAAGAAATTATACTCTTGTCTGCCCCTGTGTCCAAAATGCCCTCAAACATTTTACCATTAATTTTTAATGAAAGTTTGAGTCTCTCGTGTAGGGAGACCATCAAGTAGGCCGAATCCGTGCCTGAGGATCCCATTTCTGCAAGTCCTAGTCCCAGCGGCTCCTTTCCCCCCTCCGGGAGGAGCAACAACTGTGCAATCCTATCTCCCTTAGAGATAGAGAATATCCCTTTAGGGCTAGAACATAAAATTTGTATATCCATAAGGTGTTGATTATCTACAAGTCCTGGATGCACTATTAATCCCTGTAGGGTAAGTGCACCTCGACCCAATATAAGGCCCACTGTACCCAGGGGCAAAAGTGTTATAGTTTCTACAGGAATTGGTTGAATATGCATTTGTGGCATTAATAGGAAGTCGGAGGCGGCATGCGGGTCCACTCTTGTGGAGTGTCCTGGTCTTTGTTCTCCTGGGTCTTGACAAACCGGTTCCCATATCTTTGAGGGCCCTGGGACCGAGGGCCCGACAGCCCGTTTTTTTGCATGTCTGCGACCTGAGGATTAGTGGGTTGGCCGATGGGAGGGAGGAGCCTCCCTTGAATATCCCTTACTGAGCGGCACTGGCTGGCTTTATGATAACCTTTGCCGCAGCGGCTGCAAAGAGTGGGATTCCCCCCTTTTTTGTTCAGGGTTTTGCAGTCCCTTTTAAGATGACCAGCCTTTCCACAACTAAAGCAAACTCTTTGATTGGGCCTACCCAGGGGACGCTTCTGGGACTGGAGGATAGCGGCCGCTAATGCAGCATTTGTGAGGGGGCCCCCCAACTCCCTGCAAACTCTGAGCCACTCTTGTAAACTTTTATTTTTTCTAGGGGCTATTGCCGCTCGACATTCTTGGGTGGCTTGCTCAAAAACAAGCTGCTCTATGAGAGGGGCAGCTACTTCAAGGTCACCGAAAATGCGCCCGGCTGCCTCCGTCATCCTTGCTACAAAGTCTGAAAAGGGCTCTTGGGTCCCCTTAATGACCTTGGTAAGCTGATTATTGGCCTCCCCTTTTCTGGAGAGCGCTTTCCAGGCCCTTATTGCCGTGGCAGCAATTTGTTGATAGGAGCCCCAATGATAATCTATCTGATTAGCGGCAAAACGCCCTTGACCTGTTAAAAGGTCAAATGTCCATTGCTGTTGTTCTGGGGTTAAGGCCGTGGCATTAGCCCTGGCTTGTTCCTGAGCTACCTCGTGCCAGAGGGCTTTCCATTCCATGTATTGGCCCATGCTGACAAGAGAAGCCTTCACGACTGTCTGCCAATCAGATGGCGTCATTGCGGTCATAGCCAGCCTTTCTAACTGGGCCAAGGTGAAATTGGCTGAAACCCCATATTTCCTGACTGATTCTGCCAATTCCTTTATCTGATTATACTCTACGGGCACATGTACCCGTCCTCCCTCCATGCCTTCAAAGACTGGAAACTCAAGGCGCAGCTTTCTTCTAACTTTGTCTGGGAGGAAAGAAAAGGACTTTGGACGCATCTCGTAAGGAGGAGGCGCCGAAGGGACCACCTGTGAGGAGGACACGGGATGTGGGTGCTGTCGGCCTCTTTTGTTACTTGGTAGGCGGTCGTCTGGATGGTACCTCTCTCCTTCATACCTGGCCGCCTCCTCATGCAATTCTGCCTCCTCCTCAGGGTTTAATTCTTCATTTTCTGAGTCCCCTGAATCATCAGAACTCTTCAAGTTTAAAGCTTGTAATTTCTGCATAGGGTATGGGGTAGTCCCCCCTTTTTTCTTTACAGTAGGTAGGGAACTCCCAAATTCATGAGAATACACTCCTTGTCAAGACACTCACCGGGAGGGCCGTTTTCCTTATTCGGGATTGGTTGCCTTTTGCACGCGCCTAACCTCTCACTACGTTCAGTTTCTGACATGCTATCCTGGAAATAATGAAAGCAGAACCCTCCCAAGAGGAGGATCAGTAAGGCTCCCAAAACGGTTACCAAGGCCTCAACACTACCTTCCCACGATGGTGACAAGTTCAAGCCAAAATCCAGAAAAGACATACCTCTCTGAACGTACCTGCCTGCAGTTCTGAATCCTCCTTGGGGTCAAGGGGTCTCCGATGATGCCAATGATGTTGAAATTTCCCGGGTTTTCGGCACCAGATGTCCCGTGCTACCGTCTCGCCAGCAAGAACGACGCGGCACACGTAGGATCCTTCTGCAGAAAAGCTTTTTAATGCGTCTTGAGAGGGAGAGCATAAGCTTACAAGATGGAGACTCCAAATGGCTAAAACCCGTCCCTTATATAGGAAACTGGCCCCTGCCTAGGATGTGTCAGACTCAGATTGGCTGTAGCTCCAACGGGCGAGGTGACGCCACGGGAGAGGCAGAGCACAAGGAGTGGAAATTCCCCTTGCACCTGCGCAGTCTACATTAGAGCACAGGATGTCGCCGCCATGTTGGAATGGCGGCAGTGAGTGTGACTTCTCACATCAACTGACCTTGTTTAAGGGAGTGATGCTTGTGGCTTGCTATCATCTATAAACAATAGCTTCCCATATCTCAGGAGCACCTGTCTTCCAGCCAGAGCCTCACAGGGTAGAGGTCTTTTTGTTTTATGGATCTCTGAGGCACAGAATTCAAACTTGAAACATAACTTTGTCTCTCATACTTGAGACAGTAACAAAACT
This sequence comes from Sigmodon hispidus, assembly GCA_004025045.1. NCBI lineage: Eukaryota > Metazoa > Chordata > Mammalia > Rodentia > Cricetidae > Sigmodon > Sigmodon hispidus. The sequence continues at coordinate 60,771 of PVIH01012396.1, read as the reverse complement.
CTTTGTGCCATATCTTAAAATACATGTAAACCCAAGACACCTTTACTTAGGCTAAATATTCCACCTACAAAACTGCTTTAACTCTTAACAAAGATATGTAACAGACATAAATCCTTGCAGTTGGCTTATAGTGCATTGATTAAAGAATGTTTCAGTGATATTAATATTTAGAAATGACCCTGGAAGCTGGATGTGGTGACTCACTCCTGTAATTCCTGTGCTGCAGAAGCAGGAGGATTGATACAGTTCAAGGAGTTACTTATTGAGTACAGGGCCAGCTTAAATTATAGAGAAACAGTATGTCTCAATTTCAAAAAGAAAGGAAGCAAACAAAAATTAAAAACAACAAGTTTTTAAATGTTCCTTGAATTATTTTTCTCATGACCTTGCATCACTGGATACTGTACTGTAGTCAGATTGCAGAGAGATGAAATGTATGCACTTTTTCTTCAATTAAAAATGGCAACAAAATGTGCTAGGCACAGTGGAGCACTCCTTTAATCCCAGAACTCCCAGAAGCAGAAGCAGAGGCATCTGGATGGATCTCTCTGTAATGAAGGCCACCTGGTCTACACAGTGAGTTCCAGGCCAGTCAAGAACACATAGTGAGATCCTAGCTCCAAAAATAAACAGTAATAACAATAAAACAAAACTGAGAAGGGGGAGAGGAAAGCAGATGATTTATGGGAACATTTTCAGATGGATCAATTAAGAATTTATAAAGCTCTGCACAATGTCATTGAGTATGTATGTCTGCATTCCCCTGAATGCCCTTGTGTTCCTCCAGGGTTTGTTTAACTCAGGTTACAAACTGTTGAGCTCAGGCTAAATAAGATTGTATGTCAGTTAAATATAGTTAGGATTCTACACAGAAGGTCAGTTCTATAGGGTCTGCATCAAATTGTCTGCTGAGGGTGAATCCGAGAAATAGTAATTGCAGACAAAGGGATCTCAGGCTTTTGAGAGATACCAACAGGTTTTGAGATTTCTTTGCCAACACTGAGGTGGGCAGACCCTTCCACACAAGGAAGGTGAAGGGCAGTGTTCCCTCATGACTGAGGCTGGGTCAGCAGATATTTTGGAAGTGAAATGCAATTAGGTGTAGCATCTGTGTAGCGGGATGGTTTTAATGATGGGCTTGAGCATCTAAGCTGGTACAAGACGGAAGGACAAGTAAGTGAGATGAAAATCAAAGGAGTGAAAAAGATCACGGGTCACAAAGCCCACAAGGGTCAAGGAGGAACAGTGGAAGGAGGAAGTTGTGGTTCTGAAGGCATAGATTTACTATTACAAAACCTTATCTCAGGGAAGACCATGTAGTGGCTGAGGGCAGGGCCCAGGTCTAAAAAGAATCTAGGAAAAATCTCAGGAACATACCTGACAGCCAGTAGATTCAAAACTTGGATTCGTACCAAGGTTTAACCAATAGTTTCCAAGAATTACTCTACCCCATACCCCTTTACCCAATCCTGAAATCCCAAGACATTTAACACCATACTTATGTATTTTTTTTCTTTAAAAATCCTCTCACCCCTGAGTTCGGGGCTGAATTTCTTCTACTGTGTTGAAACAAAGGATTTCCGGCCTTGGTTCCTTGGAACCTGTCCAAAAGAATAAACTTACCCTCATGTGTTTGCATCAGAATCCAGCTCCCTGGTTGTCTTTGGGGGTAGGTACTACAGAGGCTGAGAGATGGGATATTTAAATTTGTTCTTTGTGAGATGATAAATTTATGGGAATAAAAAGCTAGGCTTTTACCATGGCCCCAATCCCCTGTGGAAGAATGAAGAGTACTATCAGAAAGCAGGAGGCAGGGGACTGTGACCCAAGGCTACTACAAAGTCTTTGAGGGTGATGGCTGTAAAGGCATAAACCCAGGCTCTTCCATCAGTAAGGAGGAAGCACAGAAGGGACCAGCTCACTGTTATTTCAGATGAGTGGGGTAGAGGAGGTCTTTGGTACAGTGTGAACCTAAGGGAAGAGGTTTTTAAAAGCAGGTGTGTGGTGATATATTTTATATTTAATAAAATCAGCCTGAAATATCAGAGAACAGAATCTCCCACAAGGGTGGAGTGAAAAGGCCTGGAAGTAGTTTGGGAGACCGAGAAACAACACTTTTACCTCTTGGCTTGGTGTGTGGTGTGGTGTGTGTGTGTGTGTGTGTGTGTGTGTGTGTGTGGTGTGTACAGTGTGATAGTAGCTTTCAAGAGTGGGAGGCACTATTCCCAAAACTTTACATCTCTGACAATAAGAAATTAAATCACAATGGGAAAAATATAATTAATTTCTATTTTGCAAGTATATGGAAAAATCTAGACACAACTGGAGTTTGTTTTTTGTGGAGACAACATAACTTTTCTACCATTTCTTCACTTTTAGCTACCTCTTTGATATCTCTCTTCCTCTGGGTTTAGGTAAGGCTGTGCCTGACACAAACAGTTATTCTAAAGAGACATCTGGGGGTCTCTCAGTCTGGCTATCATTTTAAAACAATAACCCCAAGGAAATAAGGATTTCTGTAGGAATCTCATGCTGGGAGAAGAAAAGGGCATCAGCAAGAAGGAGAACTTGTGGAAGAGACTTTACATAGTGTTAACAGCTTATTAGATCACCTCACAGATGGGCCTAAGTCCATACAACAGTTGGTCAAAGGTGTGTAGGGTCATCAGATTGAGTCTGCTTGGGTGTGTGTGTGTCCTGGTCCTCTATTTAAATTTTAATCTCCCTTTAGAACACCTCACAAAGAAGACTGGAGAGGAGGAACCATGGAATTATTTGTCCCTCTTCCCAATATGGCTGTATTGAATGCATTCTCTTTTTCGCATTACACTATTCAGCTCTTTTAGTTGGCGTATTAAGAACAGGTGGCTGAGTCTGGCCTGAGGATGGTTTTGACTCCCAATTTTTGTAAAATGCACATTCTATGGAGAGATACTAGGACCTGGGCATATGACTTTGTGGGAAACCATTGCCATACAAACATGATGACCAGTGTTGGGATCCTTAGAACTAGCAGAAACTAGCAGACAGGTGCTCATAACAAACTAAGGATAATCCCAGCATGTGGGAGATGGAGAAAGATGGCGAGCTAGACAAGATCAAGCCATGAGCTCTGGGTTCAAGTGAAAGACTCTGCCTCAATGTATAAGGTAGAGAGAGAGTGACTGAGGAAAATGCCTGAGGTCAAACTCTGACTTCCATGAGCACACACTAGTACAGCCACTCCCAAACACTTTTGAGCATGAGAATGGAGTTAGACAGCCTTTGTGTTGGGCCGATGGGGACAGGAACTGTGGCAAGTAATAAAAGTGACAAATGTCCAAAATGGCCAGCTTCTTCCTGGCCTGATTTGAGACAAAAGCCTGAAAGTACAAATCAAAGGCCTTTTTCCTTTCGTCTCCCACCCGCTGGTCCCCTGCAGACAGACTTGGCTCAACAAGTTCAAGGTGGGATCTGGGCCTGCCACTCAATAGTTCTGGGCCAATCAACCATCCTATCTTTCTTCAAACTGACCAATCATAAATTAGGGGAGGAAAACTCTTCAGAGGATTTAAAGTCCTGCTCTCTGGAAGATACTGGATCTTTTGATTTTCCGAATTTTCCCTCTGGAAAGGGTCTTTGTTAGTTGTCTGTTGTGGATACGTGTTTCCTCACCCCCAACAAACATCTTTCTTCAACTACTGACTGTCTGCATTTGTGGCTGATTTCAGTGCTTGGAATTTTTCTACTGCTTCCTATCATGCTGGAGAAATTTCCTGCCTTTTAGTTCTTTAACTGGCAAAGAAAGTTTAATTGGCTTATTATCAAGACAGCTAGACTGAGTCAAACATGCAAACACAATTGCACAGATGTCACTGTTAATCCCAAAGATTCAAGGAGAAAGACCAGTGGCCCAAATAATATGGTCAAATTAATTAAAGCAAGCAATTTTTTTTTTAATTCATGTATATGGGCTGCCTCTCCCTAAAGTGAGGCTTGATAGATTAGCATTGGACATGAGAAGGACTAGATTTTACAGCTCAGGGGTAGGAAGTTGCCAAATGAGGGATTTGGTGAACAGAATAGGCAGGGTTACAGGAGCTTCCGCATACGCATAACAAGTTAGTCACAAAGACTTCCTGTAACAAAGACAGTTGCAAGGTGGGCATAGAAAGGTAATCATAATGACTTTTTGAAACAAAGACATGGTTTTCTGGAACAGGTAGTAGAGCCCATTTGTAGTTAAGGTTACAGGTAGAGAATAGGCTACCTTGAGACACAGAGTTTAATCATAAACAAGAATGAGCCTAGTTTATCTTTATTATAAGATGGATTTTAAGTCTCAGATGGAGACAAGTTGGTTCATTAACCATGTGCACAAAAAGATACTAAAATATTTTGTTTCAAATCCTATCAGCAGCTATCATGCCTTTAATATCAACATTCAGGAGCCAGAGGTAGACATATCTCTTTGAGTTGGAGTACAGGCTGGTAAACATAGCACCATGAGTATATATTCATGTTATTAGTATGTTTCTCTAGAGAGTCTTGAGTAATATAGTAGCCATTACTTTTATAATTAAAAAACTGAAACTGTTCAACTGAAATACCCATAAAACAACAACAAAAAATTGTGAGACTAGGTAAAAATTTACAAGAAAAAAAAAGATATGTTTTGTAGAAACAACAATTAAGCCCTCTGTTATTGGACTCAAGATCAGTATCACTGTGAGTATTGAGTGGGAGAATTTGTGGAGACATGATATTCAACAGAACTTGTTGACATTTGCAAACACGATGATTGGAGGAAAAAATTTAAAAAGTCATCTACCTTTATAATGCTTCATATGTATGCATGCATGTCATTATCTAGCCTCCCAATTGTCTTTTCCAATAAATTCCAGAAGAATGAATGTGGAGGGGCAGGACACTCATCCCAGTCTTTGTCTTCAAGGCTCTTTGTGACCACCATGACCAGCAGAGTAGCGACCTGCAGGTGTCAAGAAGGTAGTTTAGTTCAACATGACTAAGTTGCTGGTGTGGAGTCAATCTCCCAGAGTCTGACCTCAAGTAGTTTAGTTGATGCACATTTAAATGCAGCACCATTTCTGAAACATTTCCCAGTGATTTAACAACACAATCCCATGTACAAAATAAAGCTTAAGACATGATCATTTTGAAACTCTTTGTAAAGTGCATGTGACATTTTCCATAAAGATGGGTTCTATATATTGTTCTATTTTCTAGGATTGACAAGCTTGTGATTGGGGAGGTTGTGGTGTAGTCTGGACCACACAGATAGCACAAAAGTCACCATGCTACTAGTCATGTTCACTCTCAACTGTCTTGACAGAAAAAAGGTTATACATCTCTCTCTTTGAAGGGACAACCCTTTGTGTTTAACATTCCTGGTTCCCCTGGTACTTACCTGTGAACACAAGGACCTCCATACTGCCCACATTTTCCTATCTCTAAAAGGTAGGCCTCATTCTAGAATGTTCAGCTAGACTATGCACCAGACTGGGGTATCAGTCAGGGTTTGTTTGTTTGTTTTGTTGTTGTTATTTTTATCTTGGTTTACATGACTCAGGCAGTGGCTCCCTGCATACCAGGGAGGCTGAGAATCCAGTATCTGCCCAGATGTTGAGATTAGATAATGCAGCAACCTTAGCATTGGGGAAGTCTTGGGTGATTCCTAAAGAGCTGAGATTTGTAGTATGAAGTTTCTGACTCAGACTAGCCTGGGGTCCAGACCTGCAGCCCCGCAGTTCACAGAAACACACAGACACTTATATTAATTTTATGCTGATTGACCCAGGGTCCAGGTGTATAACTTGCTAACTCCTTTATCTTAACTCAACCAACAATACTTATCTTGTTCAACTAGGTGGCTTGGCACCTTTTCTCAGAGCAACATAGTTGTCCTCTGCATCTGCTGGCTTTTCCACTGCTGGTATCTCTCTGGCATCTCTGCTCTGTTCTTCCTGTTCCCAAAGTTTTCTTAGTTTGGTAGCCCTGTTCACACTTCCTGTCTGCCTCTGGCCAATCAGCTTTTTATTAAACCGGTAGGAGGGACAAATATTGACAACGCACCAGAGCATACTCCCACAGCAGAGGTTCTTCAGCCCATGTTAGGAGGATGAAGCAGTTGTGCTTAGATGTCAGAGAAGGATGGCTACAGCAGTGGATCAACAAAGTCTATGCACTCACTAGCAGGGACCAAAAGTGGGCACACCACCACAGCCTCGCAGACCTCTTCGTGTCTGGGCCGATGCTGGAAGGTGCTGCCTAGTTTTAGAGAGTGTCTTTCCTCTTCAATGAATCCTTCCAGAAGATACTTTCACAGACCAGCTTAGAGGCCTGTGTACTGGCTGGTTTTATGTCAACTTGACACAAGCTAGAGTCATCTAAGAGGAAGGAGCCTCCAGTGAGAAAATACCTCCATAAGATCAGGCTGCAGGCAGGCTTGTAGGGAGTTTTTTACAGTCTGTTGTGGGTGAGGCTACACCTTTGTTCTATTAAAACAAAACAAAATAAAACAAACCAGGTTGAGCAATGAGTTGGAGGGGGGAAGCCTGGAAACAGCATCTCTCCATAACCTCTGTATGAGCTCCTGCCTCCAGGTTCCTGCCCTGTTTGAGTTTGGATTCTGACTTCCTTCACTGATGAACAGAAATATGGAAGTGTAAGCCAAATAAACCATTTCTTCCTCAAGTTATTTTTGGTCATGGTGTTTCATCACAGCAACAGTAACATTAACTAAAGCATCATGCCTTTTGGCTAGTCCCCAGATTAACCTTCACACCAGAGAGATGTGTCTCCATAGGCCCTTTATAAAACAGGCTTTCTTCTCTCAGGGTCCCTTGTTACCATCCTCTTTACCCTGATATATCTGAGCTACTATGTACTGTTTTAGGTTTGTTTGTTTGTTTTGTTTTTTTTGTCTATGTGGTCTTTCATCACACACAGCCTCTTCTTATAGGCTTCCCTGTCTGGGCTGACAAATTGCATCAGTTTGTGTCCTTATTTTTTGTTGACTGTGACACAATTCCAATCAAAGTAGAGCTAATCTTTTGGCCAGGAGGAATTAAAACTCACACATTACTGTAGAAAATCTGACATAGAATGTCATCAGGCTTAGTCACTCCTTGAAGGGGACCTAGGAAAAGTAAGTCTGAAATATGGACTTGTATCCATCAGTGAAGACCAGCTGGGATGCTTGGGATAGAGGAGCAGGAAAACAAAGAATTGCTTTCTTGTGGCCTCACCAGAGACCTTCTGGTCTTGTCCTGCTGCCTCCTGCTTTCTTTATTGGGATCCAGCACTCTTACCACTACTTTATACTATAAAGATATTTTCATTTTTTTATTACTAAAGTGGCTCTGATATGCTTTAGGTATGTTTTCCATGTCTGAAGATCCATGTATTGAAATAATGTGTGTGTATATGTGTGTGTATGTGTGTGTGTGTGTGTACATAGAGCGAGAAAACACAATATACACATATGTATACATGCATGCATATGCATACTTCACACAAGCTTTTCCTACTTCTTATCATATGATGTCTCATAGACCCTGGAGGACTTTCTCAATATACATGAAATGCAGTAATCTGATTGGACTTTTAGAACATGAGCCCAAATAGATCCCTTTTCTTTACAAAGCAGCTTGTTTGGATGTTTCGTTATAGTGACAAAAAACTTAAAAAGGTCAAGTACATTGTCATAAAATGTGAACAGGAAGCTTATTTGAGCAGCATTTTAATTATTATAGTACCTCAAAGACTTATTAAGTTTTGCCATCTCCAATTTAAAGAAAATCAAGATAATATTGTCCTAAGTGAGTGTGAGCTCTTGGTCAGACCCTCTGGGCTTAGTGCATGTGTTACATGTCATTGTTAGCCTAGCCACCTGTTAGCTATGTGACCTTGAGCAAGTCAATCTTTATGCCTTGATTTCATCTAATGTAAAACATGGACAATGAAGGCGCCTACCATATGGCACTACTGCTAGCATTATGTGAAGTCACATATATGTTACTGGGATCATTGCCAGGGAAGAAGTAGGTTCTCTAGACATTACCATTACTGGCAGTTGGCAAAATAGGGAGAAATTTTTTTCAGATAAATTGGTGAGAAAATTTAGGAAAACATAAAAAATGAAAGACTGATTTTTTTTTTTTTGGTATTACTACAAAATACAAACTAATCAGCCCAACCAGTAAGATGAGGCAATGGGATGGTTACAATGAATGAAACAATAAAGCAAACTGGAGAGCCTGAGAGCGCAGCTCCAACACCCTATTTCCACCCCACCCCTGTTCACAAGGATTCAGTATCTGAGAAGAATGACTTTTAAAATATGAGGAGAACAGTTGAACTATTCAGTAAACTAGCAGTAAAACAAATGCTGAACAATTACGAAAAATTGTGACATCTGCTTCTTGTTTGGTTGGCTTGTTTTGTTTTGTTTTGTTTTTTTCAAGATAGGGTTTCTCTGTGTTGCCCCAGCTGTCCTTGAACTCACAGAGATCCTCTTGCTTCTGCTTCCTGAGTGTTGAAATTAAAGGTATGAGTCAACACCTCCAGGCTCAGTTCACACTAAAGTGAATTACAATAGGATAAAGGCCAAATGTAGAAACAACATGGAAATATAAACATGTAGTAAGGAAATGCAAATCAAAATCCATTGAGATGTTTTTTTCCCACTAACAGAATAGCATGATTATCATCAAGAAAATAAGCATTTCGAAGGAGACAGGGGAGTTTATTTAGTACTGGTGTAAAGGCAAATTAATACATCTATTATGGAAATTAGTATGGAGCTATGTAGTGATTTGAATAATAATGGCTGCCATAGGCACATCTATTTGAATACTCAGTCTTCAGGAGTGGCATTGTTTGAGAAGGGTAGAAGGTGTGGCCTTGTTGGAGTAGGTGTGGCCTCACTTGAGAAAGTGTATCACTGTGGGTGGGTCAAAAGCCCATGCTAGGTCTCCCTGCTGCTTGTGATCAGGATATAGTACTCTCAGCTACTTCTCCAGCACCTGATTGCATGTCTGTCTGTGTACTACCTTGCATCTCCCATGATAATAATAACTTAAGCCTTTTATACTCTAAGCAAGCCCCAACTAATACTTTCTTTGATAAAAGTGTCCTTGGTCATGATATTTTTTCATAGTAATAGAAAACTGACTAAGAGAAGTTGTCCCTCATAAAACTAAAAATACAACTCCCATTTGTTCCATTTACACTATACCTGACTATTTACCCAAAGGAAGCTGAACCAGTATACCACATAGATGCCTAGACATCATTTTCTTTGCTGCAATATTTATAATATCTGAGTTATAGGCTCAATGTAGATGTTAGGAAAACATGGTGCATATTATTGTGCCCATGTCTTGAGATCCCGCAACAAAACCACAGAGCTGACTTCCCAATGAAAAACAAAGGTTTCTTTCTTTGAGCTCAGGCAAGGACTTCTTCCTCCAACACTCCAATTACAGGGAGTGAAGAAGGAAGCCCCCAGCCCTGATTACAAAGAGCTGATATAGGGAAAAACCACAAGCAGGGAGCTGTATATCTTGGCATTCTAGGATTGGGTAAGGGGACATAGAGTGAGGTAATCTTTTGACTTTACTTGTCAGGCTATAGGTGCGAAATTGCTGATGGTTACAGAATGCTGACAGTATTTATGGCAAGATATGTGATGTCTGCAGAGACATCTGGATGTTGTTAAATTTTACTACCATGCTTCCTGTTTTACTGTGTCTGGGATATTTGCTTTGAATTTTGCTGTGACAGCACATATTTTGGGCTTGCATTCAGCCCCCAGTCATCATATGAAGGCCTGTTCTCAGGACGGTGTTTGTTCTGCTCTTTTACGTATAATAGTAGAGTTCTATTCAGCAATGAAAGTACATCATTTTCAGAAAAATTAATCAAAACTAAGCATTATCATTTTAAGTGAAATAAGCCAGATTCAGACAAATGCCACAGGTTTTTCTTTTATGAAGGAATTTAAATTATTACATATTATAATGATATATTATTATATATATGACATAAAAGTAAAAGAAGGAATCTTAGTTTAGTTTCTGTTGCTGGGATAAGCACCATGACTGAAGGGTATTGTGGAGGAAAGGATTTATTTGGTTTGCATGTGCTACTCACTGTCACTGAGGGAAACTGAGGCAGGGATTTGAGGCCAGAACCTAGGGTCAGGAACTGATGCAGAGGCTGTGGAGGGGTGTTTGTTTACTGGCTTGTTCTCGGTGTCTCCATGAGAGAGTGATGCTCTCCAGGGTGGCATCATTCCCAGTGGGATGGGCTCTCCCACATCAATGATTATTTAAGAAAATGCCTTACAGACTTTCCTACAGGTTGACTTTATGGATGCTCTCCTTTCTAAGAGTATACTAGTTTCTGTCAAGTTGACAAAGGACTAACCAGCATTGAGGGACTATATGGGAAGGGGACAGGGACCAGAGGAAGGGGGAAGGGACAGAGAGGGTAATGGGGTGATGAGCAAATTACAGTCTTCCTATGAAAATATCACACTGAAGCCAGTCATTTTGTACGATAAATATATAATAAAGAACAATATCAAAATAAAAAGATATAAATGGAAAAAAAGTAAATATAGATGATATAACCCTAACCCTAACTATCAACCAGCCTTCAGGATTAAAAAAGAACTTGTCAACTTGAAATTAAGGCAGCATGAACAGGGACACTGAGATGGCTCAGCCCTTGTTTCCCAGCCTGATAACTTGAGTTTCATCCCCTGGTAGAAGAAAAAACTGACTTCTGAAAGTTGTCCTCCGATCTCAACTGTCCCATGGCCCCCACACTCCTCCCACTAAAAAACGAAACGAAACCAGACTCAACTTGTCTTGAATACATTAACCACTTCTCTACTGCAGTGATTAAACATCATGATCAAGGTAACTTCTGGAAGAAAGAGTCCTTTGGTGCTTACAGTTCCAGAGGGTCAGGGTATCCACTCTTTCTCTTTCCTGCCAGTCAGCTTCCAAATAACAACATGGAGACTTATTATTAATTATAAAAGCTTGGCCTTTAGCTTAGCTTTTTAACTAGCTCTTATCACTCAAACTAACCCATATTTTTATTAATCTACTTTCTACCACATGGCTTTTACCCCTATCCCATTCTGTAGTTCACAAATATCATCTGCTGGCCCATAGCTTGTTTGTTCATCTCCTCCATTTTCTTCATGTTGTCCTCTACAGCAGAAAACCTTTACCACCCCTACCTACCAACAGACATCTAGCTGATTATAAACGTCTCTTAGTCCTGGTTCTATTACAGTGAAGTGGCACTGTGACCAAGGCAACTCTTTAAAAGAAAGTCTTTAACGAGGAGCTTGCTTACAGTTGCTGTGGGTGAGTCCATGACCATTCTGGTGGGGCTCATGGTGGCACACAGGCAGGCATGGTGCTGGAAAAAGTTTCTGAGCATTACAGGGTTAGGGTTAAGGAGAGAGAGAGAGAGAGAGAGAGAGAGAGAGAGAGAGAGAGAGAGAGAGAGAGAAACTGGTAAGGGCTCTTGAATAAGCCCATAAGGGGCAATACACTGCCTCCAACAAGGCAATTCTTCCAAACAGTATATTAACGGGGGACTAAGCATGCAAATATATGAGCTCATGAGGGCCATTTCTGCCATTCTCATTCAAATGTCACAAAAACAAATGGAGAAATTAGGTGTTGTTTTTTTTTTTTTTTTAAAGCAGTACATAATAAGATTGATGGTAAAGAATCCATGATAAGCAATTAGCTGAAAAGTTATGAGGCTTTTGCCTTCCAAGGTGGTTTGAGGTGAGCTCCATGCAGTGTGACTTCAAATTCTCCTGGGCAGGCGTTACAAGCCAAAGAGGACTCAATAGCACAGTATGGCAAGAATTCATGTTCCTCTTTACTGTGCTGTTGTGATTCCACTTAAAATAGTTGGAGACCTCCCTACAGACTACCATCCTTAAAATGTTTTTCTACCTCATCTCAGGGGTCTTTTTGGGCCAGCTTCCTCCCCATGTGGGGATTACATGGTTGCTAAGCATGCCTGTGTTTATAACACTTCGCGGATGGCCCTAGAAACTACAGCTTTGATGTCTCCGCTGGCAGACCCATGCCTCCTGCCTCAGTTTCTCAGCTGGAACCAAGAGGGTAAAAAAGAAGCAGGAGATGGTACAGGCCTGAAAGAAGCAGATGAATTTGCCCCATACAACCGTTTCCAGAACCTGTTCAATTTCCAATGTCCCAGGACCTTCAAAAGTTCGATTTGTAGTGGTCTAGATCTCTTATGGAGGAATAAAAAAAGACCACATGGATTCATGAAGTAATCTTTGAACCTGTACTCATCCTTATAACCAAGTCTCTGAAGCAGTCTTACATCATCAACCCAGGTCTCAGTTAACATCCTTACCTCCCTTTATCTCCTGATGGACCCAAAGCAAGTTTGGGTTCTAAAAAAACAATTTTTCTATTGCTTCATCTCAACCTTGAAGTTATTTGTTAGTATCGCCTTTGCTTGTTTGTTTTTTAAAAATAGAAACAACTGGGCTGGAGATACAGCTCAATGTTAGAGTGTTTGCCAAACAAACACAGGATTCTTGGATCAAATGCAAGCACACCACACCAAAACCTACCTGTCATACACCCATCTATCTGTCTGTCTATCTATATATCTGTCTTTCTATCTGCCTATGGGACTTTTAGCTTAGGCAGCATTGTTTTTTAATCAGATAGTCCTTTTGCAAATGTTCATTTCATCATTCTGTATTAATAGTGGAGTATTCCTTCCTATGTGTATGTTGCCATGAAAGTTAAGTAGATAGAGAGATAGATGCTATGTAGACAGACAGACAGACAGACAGACAGATATATAGATAGATAGATAGATAGATAGATAGATAGATAGATAGATAGAAAGATGTACCATGCTATGGGCTAGGGTCCCCAGGAAAATCAAACAGAGAAGACAGATGAGCACTGGCATTCTTGTCTCTTTTACTGCATCCTGACTGAGGATGTGGCATCACTAGATGCATAGAAGCTATCGTGATTTCCTGTCAGGAGGACTGCAACCTCACACTGAGTGCCAAAATAAAACTTTTCATTCTTAATGTGCTTTTAAAAAGTGTGTGAGCCCCCACACTAGCCCATCTGAGGATGTCAGAGAACAGGTTTGTGGAATGAATTCTCTTCTACCTTTTCCTGAATTCTAGGAGTGGAACTCAGGTGGCCATCCCGCACTGAGCCATCACACTGCCCCTTAAGTTAGTTTTGCCAGTTATTTTTTCCCAGCAGCAAGAGAAGTTATGAACACACCTATTAGCAAATACTCAAGTTGTGTTTAGTTTTAGATACTATTGTGAACATTCTGTATATATTTACTGGTACATATGTGCACATATACCACATGCACATGTGCACACATACATGAGGAGTCATCACTTTAAATGCAGCTGTACTTCCCCAGAACCCACTTTTACAAAAGAGAATTCCAAATTCCTGTGACCTAGAAACGCTGCTGTCCTTTGGACTACAAGGGTGTGCCACAAGTGACTCACTGGTCTCTTAGTATGCCCTCAGGTTGTTGCTGATCCATTTAGACTTTAAATCATGTTTATCCATTTCCTTGCTTTAGAATTCTTTTTCTTTTGTTAGCATTAATCTTCTAGGAGAGCTTGGTGAGTTGAAAGTATCTTTTCTCCTGGATCATGATAAATGATACTAGAGCATTTTATAAAAGTTGCAGCATTTGCGTTGCAACTCCTGCGCTGGTGTCTCAGAGAAGGGAAGGGACAGAACGAATATAAAAGCCAGAATTTCACAGAAGCCTGCTGTGAAATAGTCCCTTCTAGAAAAGTCAGCATAAACAAGATGGAGACAATGTCAATGTCAATGGACATGTTAATGTGGAAGGTAGACAGTTTCCTGGGGTTCTATCCCTAGACCGAGACCTACAGACAGCTAATGGCAAGCAGAAGAGGGAAAATTGGCTTTTCCCAGGAATGCACCCCTTATTGGTTGTCCATTGCAGAGTAGTCAACCCTGAAATCGCATACACAAAGAACGAAAATACACTCAGCTGATTGCATTTATATATGTGTGTATACACATATATAAATGTGTATAACAACAACAACAACAATAATAATAATAAAACAGAATATTAACTTGAGAGTAAAGGGGACCCTGGAGGAATAGCACCCAAGAGGAGCTTGGGATAGGAAGGTGTGTGTGTGTGTGTGTGTGTGTGTGTGTGTGTGTGTGTGTGTGTGTGTGTGTGGGTGGTGGGGGTGGGGGTGTAGTGGGGAGGTGGTGATGTAATTCTACATAAGTTATAGTATATTACAAATTGTGTTTTAATTCATATTCCCATCAAGGATGTACAATTAACAATACTGTATTTACTGATGCCCTTAGTTGCACAGTAAGGACTGTATCGGTGCTTGCAGAGGTCTGGAGTCTGCTACTGTGAGGATGCCTACGCCATGGTATGGCTCTTCTCCAGAGCAGACTGTTGTCATCAGGAGACCCCACAGTAACCCATCTGCTGAGTCTCGGCCCTGGCTATCCTCTGGGCTTACATTTTCATGAGCAAGTGAATTCTCTGCATTCTCTGATTTCTCTCATCTATAATGAAGTCTTGATTGGACATTTTCAACCCATTAAACCTATGCTACATGCCTGCATCTCAGTTGCTGAGGAGACAGGGGAAATTATTTTTATTTTTTTTCTTTAAGAAGCAGGTCTCAAGGAGCATGGTAATGCATGTTTTTTACTCCCAGCACTCTGAAGGCAGAAGCAGGAAGATCTCTGAGTTCAAGGATGTCCTGGTCTACATAGCAATTAATCCTACCAATTGAGAATAAGATTACTACCACAGTTTAAAGTCAAATTTGTAGCAAGCTTTAATTAAATACTGACTAGGTGAATGGGATCTGACCAGGTCCATCTTCAGGTTCCCAGATGACACTGAGTCACATTTTATAGTGGTTTAAGTATTTGCTATCAGGTCCAGTCAGAGGCAAACATACATCTTGATGTACCTCCAGCTTATATTCAATCAGGGACAAGCATATATCCCACCATATTTCCTGCCCATGAACCTTCCACTCACGTGTGATCAAGCACATCTGATGCACATGGGTCTAACAAACTTGCTTAGGGGTGTGAAACATGTAGCTTGTTATCTCCCATAAACAATAAGCTCCAGCATTTCAGGAACTACCTGTCCTTGGCGAAGGGGTTCTCAGATCAGAGGCCTTTTTGGTTTGTGGATCTCTTAGGCACAGTGATTAAATCTTAAAATGTAACTTTAGCTCACACACAAGTTCCAGGATATCCAAGGCTACATCATGGCACCTTTTCTCAAATATGAAAGAAGTAACAACAAAAATCGCAGGGCTTGGGGCTGGAGAGATGGCTCAGCGGTTAAGAGCACCGTCTGTTCTTCCAGAGGACCCGGGTTCGATTCCCAGCACCCACATGGCAGCTAACAGCTGTCTGTAGTTCCAGTTCCAGGCAAACACCAAGGCAAATAAATAAAGGTTTTTTTAAAAAAAAAAATCGCAGGGCTTACAATTTGGGAGTTTTTCCAAGTGTAAGAAGGTTGCTTAACAATGCTGCTGGCTATAGACATGGTATATATCCACCTCACCTCTCATAACTGTCAAAATTCAATAAGAATTACACTGCTTTGGTAGTAAAGTAGCTTTTTATTTTTAATCTGATTATTAAATCCCCAAGGTTTATATGTTAACTTCATGACTATAAGCATGAACTATCACTTTGTTTTCCTTGCCCATTTTCCTCTGAAAAGTGTCTGTGAGTGTATTTATTAATGCATTATTTAGATTTGTACAAGAACTTTTCTATTCTATCAAGATTAACCTCAGCTGTCAATGTTTCAATTTTTCCGAAGCTATAATCTTTTCTGTACACAGTGAAGGTCAAATAGGTTCAACCTGTTCAACGCTGACCCTTGGCTCCTTTCATTGCTGTGCTATGATCTACCAAGAAGCAGCTGTTCTCTCTATCCCTATGTGTTGACAGAGAATTTCAAGTTAACCCAAAGAGAGAATAAAAAATCCTAACAGTCACAAACATTTGCTTTGAGCCTGTGAACATTTCATGACTCTAGTACTTTTAGAAAGGAGAGGAGCATTATCCCTTTACGTGACTGAGGTCAATACTCAGGTCTCCAGTGGTATTCCTTAAGCAGGAAAGACAGACTTGACCTTGACACTCTCCTCCCATCTTCACTGTGGACTGATGAACCAGCCCAGTCTGGATTCATTAGTTTACAAACACATTGACCTCAGACTGATCCTATGCCAATTCCCTGCTCTATACAGTCATCTTCATATTAAAAAACTAATCAGGTAATTTTTATCAAGGTTATACAGACTTGAACAACAAAGTCAGGCATGAACTCCTCCCCAGTTTTGGTGCCTTGCTGTTATGATTCCATATGCTTTACATGGGCATTTTTAAGAGCTGGGGAATTGGGCAGTATTCTGTGAATGAACCAGGCCATACTCTTTTTCTTTTCAACTAACAATACTTTTCAAAAGTGCAGATTACCTCAAAGATCATTGAGAAATGCCTAAATTCTTCTGGAGCAATCTGCCTATGCTTTCTGACATGCGTGGATTTGCACTTGTTGGCAAATATCTCGGAAGGGCTTTGATGGATGAGTAGCACTTTTCACTATTGGTGAATTGTGTGCTCCAGTGGATAATAAAAATAAATACAACCAACATGATTGCATTCCAGAGAGGGGGTGGCAGAGTAGGGAACAACCAATCAAAAGTATCCAGAGCACCAAATTATGCCCCAGAGGAGTTATCTTGAATATCCTTGGCTCTGTTTCCATGGTAGTAAGGATTGCTTGGGATACTCAAAGGCAATTTAAATGCATTTAGGCCACAGCTTACAAAAGAATAATCTTAGAAATATTAGAAGTGAGTAAACATTAACAGTCACTAAAATAAGCAGTAGTAAGAACCAGACTCCATCTTGCTTGCTTTTCTATTCAGTGTAAAAAGTTTTTTAAAATCTGTAAATTAAGTCGGCTCTTAACAGAGGCTTACAATGAATCATTTCTTTTTTTAAAAAACTAACTAATTAATTAATTGATCTTAATAATTTATTTTATTTTATGTGCATTGGTGTTTTGCTTGCATGTATGTCTGTGTGAGAATGTCAGATTCCCTGGAACTGGACTTACAGACAGTTGTGAGCTGTCATGTGGATGCTGGGAATCGAACTCAGGACCTCTGGAGAGCAGCCAGTGCTCTTAACTACTGAGCCATCTCTCCAGCCCCACAATCACTCCTTTTTAGACAGTGCCACAAGTAGCATCTGCTAGACTGAAGACACATCTGGGACTGCCTATCAATTAGAGTTGATTTGCTCAAAGGCATACGCTTCTTTGTTCACAGTATCTTTCTCTGCAGAAGCAGCTTCATGGCTGTGCAGACTATGGGGCGAGGGGGGGGGGGCCGGGATTGGTCATATCATGGGAGAATACAACCTACCAAAGGTGCAGGGCGGGAGAGTGAGCTCTTCAAACTCTGATGACTTCTCAGCCTTTCAGAGTCGGTGGAGGAAAGTCAAAGGTCACAAAAGTCAAAGGTCACTCAGAAAAGGAGATTTAGCCTGGCATCTTCACACTTCTTACCAGCTGTTTTCACCCTGCTACAGCCTGGAGGGAGGAGGCGTGGGAGAGCAGCTGTGGTCATGCTTCATCGAATACATAGGTGGGATTCTCAAGATTAAAGAAAAATTATAATAAAAATAAATGCCACCACACAGGAACACACAAAAAGGGGCTCAAGATGGATGCTGGAAAAGAAAAGCAAGGGTAAGAGAAGAAAATGAACTCAGTCAAGACAAAAGTCCATTTCCTCCTCTTTCCTCTGCGCCTCTGCATGATTGTAAAAATGGGACAAAGGTCTCATGTTCCACGTCAGTTTCTGCCTCGCAAATACTTCTTTATAGTACTTTCTCTGCACTAGATACATGTTATAAATATTAATTATTAATCATTACAAATATTAACTCCTTTATTCCTCATAGAAACCTTGAGAAGTAGGCACTTCTATTTTTGTTGGGTCAATGGAAAAAACAGGTATATAGGGATTGAAGCCCCAAAGTCATAGGCTCATAATACCCTTTGAAAACATAGATATTAGGAAATGTGGATGAGGAAATAGAGCAATTTAATAGTAACAGCTAATCCCCAGAATTGATCTTCCAGTTGGAGAATTCTAACATCTAGGGAGAGCTGGGAACAAAGAGGATTGGGAAACTATTCCTTCACATGCTTTGTGTCATATTAAAAGAGCCACAGAAACTCCTGATGCCTGTATTCATTTATGAATTGGAGGCTTTGATGTCGATAGGATAAGGATTTTAATTTTTAAAAAGGAACAAAGCTTGAATTTGTCCCGGAGGCAGAGGCATGAGCTGGCTGGGCTGTGAAGGAAATAATCACTTTTAGTCATCTTTAGAGACAAGAGAAGGGAGGGATATTAGGGAAGGAGACTGACAGTATTTTGTGCACTCTGAATTCTTTCTTTGTGGCCTAGAATCATGGGAATTTTTTTGGCCTGGGTTGGGAAGGTGGCATGACCTTTTCTATGTGAGGGATGTGAGCTTGTCACCGTTTCCAGCTGTACAATTGCTTCGTTATGTCCACACCCACATTTTTCTGTTCATGGACAAAGAAAGGCCCATTGTTGATATTGCAAACCACCTGAGGGAGGACTACAGGATGGCGATCTGCGCAGACTATCTGAGACTGTTCTAATGCGTGTTAGTTGAGACAGGAAGAGCAATGTCTGACACCCTCTCATAAGAAGTTATTAAGACTTTCTGTTTAAGACACCTGGGACGCTACTAAATCTTTAAAAGTATGAAAAACATGGCTGGGAACATAGCTCCACAGTAGCGCACTTGCCAAGTTGGCACAAAACTATGGTTTTATTTCCGGGAGGTGGCGGGGAGGTGGGGGGAGCGGAGTGGACAAAGAAAGAAAAGAAAAACAGTCTGTCAGAACCCTGAAAATTTATGTTCTATTTTTTAAAATATTATATGCTAGAGAGATGATTCAACAGTTGTGAACATTCACAGCACAGGACCCAAGTTCAGTTCCCAACACCTACATTGGATGGCTCACAAATGTTTATGACTCTAGCTCCAGCTACAAGGGATCTAAGGACCTCTTCTGACCGCCTCAGCCACCCACATTCACGTGCTCATACATACAGGCCACACACAAGTACACATAATCTTTTAAAATGGGTTTTACTTTTTTTGCACACTTGTATATTTATTCATGTACAGCCAGGTTTTAAGAGCTGCCAAAGACATAAATGCATGTAAAATATTTTTCAGAGTCCATGGCAGTCATAGGTCTCAAGAGTAACTTTGGCTTTTAGGGGACAATTGTTAATGTCTGGAGATACTGATAGTTATCAGGACTTATGATGGATAGACTCTGTTACTAGCATTTAGCAGACTAAATACTACTATAATACATTTGGGCAACCCCTTACAACAAGTAATGATTTAGCCCAACATATTAAGTTGAGGTTGAAAAACCACGTGACAGAAAATTTCAAAATGTGTAAGACTTTTGCATAGATACTTTATTTTGTTGCTTGTCTGATAGACTATTTACACATATGTACAGTCCACCCTGAAGCTTTTTACCTCAAAGGGTGTGCCCAACAGGACATAGTGTCTAGAGATCAAAGAAAGTTAATTCCAAAGCCAAAGGGACTATGCCACACTGAAAACCAATTTTGTGACCTAACTCAAGAACTTTCTTTTCATTCATAACTTAGGAGAAAGTATTTTCTGAATTCTCATCTTTGAATGGACTTTTGCAAGACATTTCTTTAAAAGCTTGCCTTGATGGTGTTTCTGAGTGCAGATGATTATAGCTCCTGAGAACCCTCAGAATAAGTCATTGCTAGGAAGACCTCAGGTTGGAAAGATACAATCTGTGATGGTTGTTCTTGTTTGCCAATGTGACCACACCTGGAATTAACTGAAACCCAAATGGCTGGGACACCTGTGAGAGATTTTCTTAATTAAGTCATTTGAATTAGTAAGAACCTGCTCTGGTTCTTTTGAGATGGTAAGATCCATCTTTAAATTTTTTTTTTTTTTTTTAAAGATAGGGTTTCTCTGTGTAGCCCCGGCTATCCTGAAACTTTCTTTGTAGACTAGGCTGGCCTTGAACTTACAGAGATCTGTCTGCCTCCCAAGGGCTGGAGGCATGCACCGCCAATGCCTAGTTAGGGAAGAGCACCTTGAATCTGGGCTGCACCTTCTGCTGGCAGCCTACGAAGAAGGAAACTCTCTCCTGCCGGTTTGCTGTTGCACTTGGCAACAAGCTCATCCCTTCACTGTCATTAGAGCCAGAGCCCACTTCTTCAGCATACATCAGGACATCCAGCCTCATGAACTGAAAAATACTGGGTTTCTAGACCTTCTGTTTATAGGCAGCCATGGTTGGATTAGCAGGACCACAGAATATAGGCCATTCTAATGTCTCCCCGTCTTTCCTTAGTATATAGATTCATTCTGTCAGTTCTGTTCCTCTAGAAAATCCCGACTAAAACCCAAAGGACAGTGGGATGGTGGTGGGAGGACAGGGTCAAAGGTCACTACTTCTGCTTGTGTACTCTTCCTCCCAAATGAAAACCCCACACTTTACAGAGATGTTGGGATGACATGTCCAGTGTTTGTCATCTTCCTGCTGCTCTCCTTTGGAGGGCTCTTCCTTTACTGTCCCAGTTTTTAACAAACAAGACTTTCAGTTTTCTAAAAATATTGAATAGAGAGTTTTTGTTCTTTCTTCTGTTTGTCCCATTCTTCTCCCAGGGACCAGGAAAGACTTGTCCAGTTGGTGGAATCTAAGGCAATGATGTCTAGTACTATTCACTAGTGTGAGTTTACATGGAGCTTTGGCACAAATGAAATAGAAGGTCCTCCTTTAGACCAGGGTAGTGAGCAGGTCTTTCCTCCTTCCCTCACTTCCTTTCTCTATGTGGTATATGCCTATTCATATGTGTCCATAAAGAGGCCAGAGGTTGACACCAGATACCTTTTATCACCTTTGACTTTACTTTTTGGGACAGGGTCTCTTACTGAACTTGGCATTCACCAGTTTGCTAGGCTGGCTGTCTGGCTGGTTGGTGAATACCTCTAGATCCTTCTGTCTCAGCTTCTCAAGGCTGGGATTATAGGCACAGTCCACTGTGTTTTACATGAATGTTGGGGATTTGAACTCAGGTCCTTATACTTATGCTTCAAACACTTTATCAACTGAGCCATCTCTTTAGCCCCCAGGTGACATCTTTATGTAACACAGACTCAAACCTATAGTTAAAGCTTGGCTAAGGGAGCATGGATTGAATTTTAGACTTCATCTGCATCTCAGCTGGCACTCTGGGTAGAAAACAGCCCATAGTAACCTAGACACGTTCCATTTCAAAACTACCTGTGTATAATAAACATACAGTTTCTTAGCTCCTTTATGTGGGGGAAAATAAACCTGGGGCAAAGCTAATTATGAGTTTCTAGGGCAGGGTAAGATACAGAGTCATTCCTCACTGTAAAGATCACTGCTCAGAAAAATCTTGTGTAACTTCTAGAGACTAGGAATCACAATGTGAGGAAAGAAAGAGGAAGTTTGGTTCTGGGTGCCAGGCCATGAGGGCGTTCTCTAGTCTTCTCTTAATTGCACTACTCAGTTGGCCCAGGGTCCCTTGAGGAAAGGAATACAATCAGTATCTCAGATATTCTAATATAAGGAGCTAAGAGCACTGACTGCTCTTTCAGAGGACCTCACTTTGATTCCAAGCTTCTATGGGACATCTCACAACTGTCTTTAATTCTAGTTCCAGAGTATATGATACCCTCTTCTGGCCTCTCTGGGCACCAGGCTGCATGAGGTATACAGACACACATGCAGGCAAAACACCCATATACATACAATAAAATAAAATTAAAAAACAAATTTCAATATCCATCCATCCATTCATTCATTCATTCATCCAAACATTTAGTCTATCAATGTTTTTCAGTATCACATGTAGCTGGTACAATGTGATAACTTTAGAGTAAAAATTAAAATACTATATATTCCCCTTGCACTCATAGCCCAAAAAATAAACTTTTTTCTTTTGACTTTTTTTTAACTAAAGACATAAGCCACCATTTCATAGTGGTTAGTTCTCTGATAAAAGTATAAGCAGGATCCTTCAAGAGTATACAACAACTAAGAACTTAACCCGAGGGATTCCAAGAAATCTAGGCCTTTTCCAGAAGAGAGGGCATCTAGCCTGAGTTCTGAAGGCAGAGTAGAAGCTTTGCAAGCGTGGAGGTGTGCAGGAGATTGATCAATGTTCCTGTGATTGGCCTGAACACTTCAGTTAATAATAGCAGCATCAGCTAAGAAAGACGTGACAGGAGAGACTTTTAGGAATGTTTCTCATGTTTCTCTGAAACAAGCTTCTAGGAGTCACTCACAGTTGTCTCATAGGAGACTGGAGAGAGAGAGAGAGAGAGAGAGAGAGAGAGAGAGAGAGAGAGAGAGAGAGAGAGAGAACATTTTGGTATATGCTGATATGTGTTTAGAAAAATATATGCTTCATTTCATTTAATTCCACCCACATTATGACTCTCACACTGCCATCTCTATAGGTAAGAAGGCTATACAGTAGCATAACTAGATTTTGCATTTTCATCTGTTAGTTCTAACACTGTGTTCTTCCAAGGATATAGTGGGAGAGGGTAGAGTAGGGATGCGGAGTTTGGTTCAAGAGCATTGAACCCAGAAAGGAAGACTAACCGATTTGTGTTATAAAATTATCTAGTGTGCCTACTGCTACTATCAGAGCATAGAGGCTATGGGGGTGATCAAATATTTTCTGGTTGAGACTTGCTTTACAGGAGAGAATTCATACCTGCTACTGTAAACTTGTGAAAATCTCATAGTTCAGGAGACCATGGCCCTAGGAGAAAATCACTACTGCCATTTTCATAAATGGACAGGCTGTCCAACCATCTTCTAAATATTTATGTCTGTACTCATGGCTTAGTACAGTTCTCAGTCTTTGCTAGAGAGTGGGTAACAGAGAACGCAGAGACTCACTACTCATTTGAGTGCCCAGAATAAACAATAAGTAGGCACTCAGCTCAAAGTGGAACCTTTATACCCACCCCAAGAGGCTCAGTGAGCCTTGAGGAAGTGGGAGCAGAGTGTAAGAGCTGGGGCATGGGGAAGGGTGTTGTGAAATGCGGCCTCTGGACACGGCTTGGCCTTTGCACCCATGAGCTCACTGCAGATACAGTTGTCCACACAAGATCAAGCCAACAAGATCAGCTAATATTCCATTAGGCAGCACTCACTGGATCAGTGGGTTATGTGAGACAGACAGAAAGAGAAAAAGATAGATTGGTAGACAGACAGACAGATAGATAGATAGCTTAAATGTGAGAAACACCTTCTTGTTGCCAGTAGTGGGGTGTTTGGGAGAAAGTAGGCGGGGAATTGGAGAGTATGATCAAGATACATTGTATACATGTATGAGATTGGCAAAGAATAAACAGGATTTAAAAACTGCATCTAGGTATCTATAGCCCAGTAATTTATAGTTCATAATTTAATTTTTTTGTAAGAACTAGACAATAGTTTCTTTTACTACTATTTATTTTTCTTGCTTTAAAAGTCAAACTTTGAACCATACATCAGCCAGGTTTGATGCAGTTTCCACATCAAGTGTAACAGGTGGCCAGCTGACTCCCATCCAAGCAGAGTGTAATCAACCTTGGTAGAAGCATAACACATCGGCCCAGCAGGAGAGCCTGTCACTGCAGCTGGTGGAGTGAACGGCTGAAGTTCTGTCTCCAGAAGATAAAAAGTTTAACCCATGTGCCAGAATTAGCAGCCGCATAGTCAGCACCACAGCTGGTGATGTCACAAGGAGAGGTTTATTAAGCTTGTTCTTGAAGTTGCCAAAGTGAAAAAATAGTCTCTGAGAGTGACATTCTTTGAATTGCTTTCTCTTTCTCGTTTCCAGGTGTCAATCTGTCTGTTTCTCTTCTTTGTTAACACATTTGAATTCACTTTTCCTGGAAACCAAGAAGCCAAACATTCTCTTAAAGGAGGAGAATAGTTTTCCTTGAACAGATGACCAGCACAGGGGAACACTCAGCTCAGTGGGCTAATTTCTATGTATGTGTCATTGACATTAAGGAAAAATGATCAGAAATTTGTATGTTGCCTTGGGCCTACTTATTTAGCAGTAAACACAAGTCATCCAGTAGAGGGCAGTGCTGACCTGCTCATTAATGCACCAGTAGTAAATGCAAATTTATTAATGAAAGATTTTTCTTGATGCAAATTGTAAACAATCAACTAGATGAGAAGATTTTGAATGCAAGAAGTCCTAGCAATCCACATTTAATGCAATCAGGCTGTCATAATTTGCCTGGGAAATAAATTATTGTTTCAGAGCCTGGATCAGAAATCAGGGGTTTTCTTTCTTTCTTTCTCTCTCTCTCTCTTTCTTTCTTCTCTCATTGACACTGTGGCTGTCCTCGTAATCTCACTAGAAGATGATGTATTTGGTACAGATGAAGGCCCTTTTGTTTTAAGGAATACTTTTTTTTCTATGAAAAACTATGCCAAATAAATTAATTTTGTAAAAAGTGATTTCCTGGAGATATTCAGGGTGGCCATTTCCAAACCTCATTGATTTATAATTGCTGAGTTAGTTACTCCAAATTCCTTGCAGGGCTTTCCAGAAAAAAATGGGGCCAGAATGTGAGTCAAATGAGGAAACACACCAACCCTGGCCTTTAGAGGGCCTCAACCTTTATCCAACTAAGACATTACCCTAAAAAGCAGTGTGAGATGAACCTGATGTATATCAGCTTATTTTCTAATGTGTTAGACACCACTAAGGCTCATGTCCTAACTTCTCCCTTGAGTCCCGGATAATGATGCCAAGGAGCACCTTTGCTTTCATTTTTACATAGAACTGTTTCTCTATTGGCCTCTACAGTCAGTGTATATGGCTCCTCACATCCGTGGATTTCATAACTGTATATTCAATTGTCTGTGGATGGAAAATACTCTTTAAAAATTGTGTGTATATTGGGCATGTATATTTGTTCCAGATAATCACCATGGCATTAGTCCCTAAGCAATGCAGCATAACACCTATTTACATAGCAGTGACATTGTGCTTAGCATGTATAAGACACAAGGTTGGATCCCCAGCCATCCACTGAACATAGTGGTGCTTACTTGTAATTCAGAACCTGGGAAGTAGAGGCAAGGAGATCATAAGTTCAAAGTTAGCCTAGACTACATATATAGCTTGAGGTCAGCCTGGGCTATGATAACCATATCTCAACAACAACAAAAAGAACAAAAATAAAAGAGAATGTTAAAGAAGAGGGAGAGAGAGAGAGAGAGAGAGAGAGAGAGAGAGAGAGAGAGAGAGAGAGAGAGAGAAGTGGTTCATCATGCACAAAAAATCTTTAATAAAATAGTCAGCAGAGTCAGTGGAACCAGAATGGTAGCAGTTCCCTTCAGTCACTAGGCTTGCTTTTAGTCACCCACGGTCAACTGAGGTTGAAAATATTGAACAGAAAGTATCACAAATAAGCAATTCATACATTTTTAAAATTTATTTTTTTATTTTTTGAGGTGATAGGGATAAAACTCAGGATTTTGTGCAAGCTAGGTAATTCCTTTATGGCTGAGTTACAATCATAGCCTGGCATCAGTATATACATTTCAAATTGTATCTCTCTCTGAGAAGTATGATAAAATTCATACTGTTTTGTTTCATCCAGCCTGGAAAGTGGACTGTCCCTTTGGGTAGTATTTTCATGCTCAATATGCCACCATCCATTTGTCACTTGGTCTTTCTTATGAGATCAACTGTCACAGTGCTGCAGTACTTATGTTCAGGTCACCCATATTGCTGGGGGTGGTTGGTGCATATATATGTTTTCAGCATTTAGGAAGCCTGAGGCAGAGGATTTCAAGTTTATGTCTGGGCTAGGCTACATAGCAAGACCCCATCTCAACCAAACCAAACCTAAGGCTGGGAGTGTAGCTTATTGCTAGAGTGCTTGCCTGGTTTGTACACAGCTCCGGGTTTGGTGCCTTACACACCACGACAAGTAAGCAAATACCTTAAGAATTCCATTTCATTTTTTTTGATTTAATAAAAGTTTTATTTTTCCAAATGTACAGCTGAATGAACCTGCTCATGCATCTTCAGCAGCTGGGGCATCTCCACCCTTTGTGTTTCTGGTGTAAATTACTTGGGCTCTGTGTTTTGAAACCAGCTTGATAAGTCCTTTACTAAGCAGCTCCTGAAGGGCTGCCCTGGCCAAAGACCCTCGAATCTTCAGTCTCTCAGAGAGCACAGCTGGAATAATAAGCTTATAGTTGGGAACTTCCTTACAGAGTCTGTCATATGTAGCTTTGTCAAACAGGACTAGAGTGTTGAGCTTGTCTCGAACTTTGCCCTTGGGCCATTTCTTCTTTTTGGCCTTGCTGGGTCTTTTTTGGCCGACTATCTGTCCTCTTTCTTCTTCTTCTTCTTCTTCTTCTTCTTCTTCTTCTTCTTCTTCTTCTTCTTCTTCTTCTTCTTCTTCTTCTTCTTCTTCTTCTTCTTGTCATCCTTGGGAGGCATGGTGGAGCAGGGAGAGTGGCGACAACCACCACAGCCTTCCTAAGATGTCGGGGAAAAAGGAACATTCCATTTCATTTAATAATGCTAACGAAGTGCAAGATCAGCAGCACCAGCAATCGCGTACATAGGGAAGCTGTAACGTGTTTTCTTGAAGTGAAAAAGAGGAAGTTTACCGTAGCGGCACTTGCAATTCTATGGCATATAGAGTCCAATACTACCCACGTCGTTCATGGAGGGTCTTGGGGTAGCTCCCCTATACATGAGTGGAGACTCCTCTGTTTTGAATGTTGGAGACAGACATTGCAGTCAGTGCACATGCGCAGCTTTCACTTCAAAGGGAATGAGAGTTTACTCTGGAACCTAATATAAGTGACTATGACCCAGAAACACAGAATCAGATTGTCTCAAATACTGTGTTTCAATGTGGTAACAGTTTCTCAAGTTTTTATGGGAACAGAGAATTTTATAAATCAGGCCTTTTCCCCCACTTTACATTGGTGGAAACGTCAGGCAGGTAGGTTACAACAAAGCAAGGACATCTCTGCTGTAGGTTCCAAATGCTATCTCTTAAAACTAGAGGCCTGTCTATACATTTCAAAAAGAAGAGCTAGTAAATGGATGGTTAATATGAAGACTAAAGATAGCAAAAGATAACTTGGCTCCCAATCTGTTCTCCACAATTACTGAAATTTTACTCAGTCAATCAACCTTATCAAATATTTAAACACTTAATTATTTTAAAATAACCATGGTTTCATTTCTGGTAACTTCATAGTTCTCTCTACTGGCCAAGCATAACATTTTGTGTACTCAGCCAGCAAATACTGTCTTGTGTCCCATAGTATTAGGAAGGCTCATTCCTAGGATTCAACATACATTAATAGTCAGGAAAGCAGTATTTAAGAAAGATAAATAGTCAGTAGAGCCGTTATGGAAGAAATCTCTGGATTATTTGAAACATGTAAGTCATTATGACATGGATTTTGTTTCTCTCCCTTTCTATTTTATGTAACATTTACAGGTGACATCCACCTATTACACACACACACACACACACACACACACACACACACACACACACACACAAAACCTGAAGTTAAAATAACTAGGAATGTTGAATAGTCTTAAGAAGTGAAGGCAATAGGCAAGGGATACACTTTAACCAACCAAAAGGGGCATGATTTTTGACCAGGTTGGCTGTATTCCTCCTGTGCCTGGAGTTATTTGTACTCCATGGAATATTTAGTTTGACTTTTGGGACATTTGAAATTACTTATTATCTTTAATTCTAGTTTGGAAAAGTTAATGGATAGTTGTAGTGCAGAAGTTAGATAATTACTTAGCAATTTATTAAGTTTTCTTTTAACAAAATGGTCCTTTGCCATGTATCAAATATTATCAGTGGTAGTGATAGAAATAAGAGGTAAGACTTGTAAGAATTACAATTCTCTAATTTTTTGGGCACAACCAGGTTTTATTTATCACTTTTTAGCAAGAAGGGGGAATGGGACCCCCAACAGAAGTCACTTGAAAATATTTGCCATTTACCTTGTACTGGCAAAGTATGACTATTATTTTATCTAAAAAATTCAAGCTAACTGTAGTTGTAGTATAGGATACCTTACACACTCAATCAAAAAACACAGCTCTCCAGTTATAATTTTCTATGAATGTTACTGTCATTGGATGCTAATTGGTCTTTTAACTTTAGAAGGTGTTTTGGTGGTATAATTTGTTCAGGAGTTAACTCTAAATTTTGGGAAGCTGGAACAAGAGTCAGGGAATAAAAGTCATATGAAGATAGTCAGAAGTCTGAATGTGCTACATAACCTTTTTATAGTTCGTAAATAGTTATATCTGAACATTTTTTATACCAATAAAAACATGGAGATCTAAGTGGTTGAACCCAGTAATATTGTTTTCTTTCTCTTAGTAGGCAGAAATTCATTTGGTTTCAGATGTAGAAGTTTGGATTGAAAATGGATGCCTTCCCAATTAGAGTTCCTTTTAGAAGATTTAACATAAATCATTATCAATTTAAACACTTAGTTTTAAAAAAATCTAAATTATACCTAGCAATGGGAGAATTCTTTCACATGCTAGTGAAAATAATTTAATCTTTTTTAACATAAAGAACAGTAATTAAGTAAAATGGGATAGCTGATAGGCAAATTGTCATAGCAAGAACACGATAGCATCTTTCTTTGTAGTTTCTTTAGGACCAAAATTGGGGTTGTTTTAATCACTAGCAAATAGTCAAATAAAATTTCAAATATATTAGACAATTAAAAATATCTAAGTATAAAATGATTTAAGAAATACAAAAGTGAAAGTTAGTAGAAATGTGGTCAGAGAGGTTTTGAGTTCAGTTATTTGGGAAACTTAAATTTTATAAACAATAATGATAATAATTAATAATAAAAATATTATTGTTGTATTTACTAGGTAAAAATAGACCACAAAACAACGAAACCCACTTTAAGAGTTTATTGGGGGAGTGAAGAAAGAGGGGAGTGAGCAGGCCTGCTGGAGAGAAATGTGGTGTGTCAGGGGGAGAGAGATATTAAAGGTGTGTGCCACCACCATCTGGTTTAGAATAATTACTTTTTAAAACTACTTTATTGCATTTATTTATTTAGTATGTGTGGGAGCATGCACATGCCATGGCACACATGTGGAGGTTGGAAGATGACTTGGAGGAGATGGTCTCCCCTTCCGCCATATGAGTCCCAGGGATCTCATATGATGATCAGACTTTCAGACAAGCAGTGGCTATCGTGTGAGTGGAGGCTTTTCCTCTGCCATCAAACATATAAACTTAACATCTGGACACAATCTAATCAGTTTTAAATGGTTCACTCAGTGAAAGGATAGACCATAAAACTCTGGTTTCTAAGCCTGTTTTGTGGTAAGATTTCTCTGGGATCTTTTATACCTCGCAAAGTTGAATTTAACATTATGAGGTTTACGACCTTTAATTATAGTCATAACCTTGATGCCACCTTTCTTTAAGCTTTAGCTTTTCTTGTTCTTTTTATGGGAGAGATACTTGGTTCCTTCAGTGTGTCTCTTTTCTATTTTCCTCTGGAATAATCCTTTATTTTAGGACATAGTTTTAAATATTTTTATTACATTTATTCATTTACTTACTGTGTATGTATGTGAGTGCATATTGTGTGTGTGTGTGTGCATGTGTGTGTGTGTGTGTGTGTGTGTGTATACATGACATGTGTGAAGGTCTATGGTGGTTTGAATAGATATGGCACCCATAGGCCTATGTGCTTGAATACTTGGCCCATAAGGAAGTGGTACATTTAGGAGCTGTGGACTTGTTGGAGGAAGGCACTGTAAGTGTAAGGCATGCCACATGGTAAACCCGACATGGTAGAACATGCTGCATATGGAGGGCATGCCTCTAGGTGTGGCTACGCAAATCTGTACCCACCCGTCGTCTTAAAAAGAGCTGCCACGTGAAAATCTGTCCTTTCTCTTCTGCTTCTCTCCCTTGTACTTGCCTGGCAGCTCTCCTGAATAAACTCTAGCGGCATCTGGTAGTGTGTGTGTCTGATCTCACGCATGAAACAACAGTAAGGGCCGACTTTGAGGTCTCCTATGCGCAAGCTATGCCCAATGTGGGGCAGTTCACTCCCTGTTGCCTGCAGATCATGTTTGGACTTTCAGCTACCGCTCCAGCACCATGTCTACCAGCACACATCCCACCATGATGATAATGGACTAACCCTCTGTAAGCCAGCCTCAATTAAATGTTTTTCTTTAGAAGAGTTGCCATGGTCATGGTATCTCTTCACAACAATAGAAACCCTAACTAAGACAGGGTCAGGAGTCCTCTTGGTTTACTCTTTCCGGCCTGAGGGTTCTGGGGACGAGGGTTAATGGCAAACATCTTTTTCAAGTTATTTTGCCGGCTCCACTGTAGGGTAAAATCTTATTTAAAAAACCCTTTCTCATCTGAAAAGATAACTCTTTTCTTTAACCTTCTCCAAAAATATATTTTATACCTATAATTAAGAAAATATTTTTTTCCTTCTAATTTTTTTTTGACTTTCTGAGACAGGGTTTCTCTGTGCAGTCCTACCCATCCTGGAACTTGTTTTGTAGATCTGGCTGTCTTTGAACTCTGAGATGCACCTGTCTCTGCCTCCTGAGAACTGGGATTAAAGGTGTGACCCATCACCACTTGGCAAATATTTATTTCTTAATAAAATAATTATATATCAAATTAAAATCCCAAAAAGCCAAATATGAAGCATAGAAAATATGTACATCATATTGAATATCCAACAGTTATAAATGTAGGTAAAATGTTAATAGTACTATCTATTCTTAATAAATTTAAATACTTGTTAAAAATTTAAGCTTTGTTATAGTATAGTAGGCATTTAGAAACTGTCTTTGGATTTAAAAAAATATTTATTGATGTTATGTTACATGTGAGTATTTTCATGGTGTATGTATATCATGTGTATGGTTGGTGCCCATTTACGTCAGCAAGAAGGTATGGGATTCCTTGAAACTGGAATTCTGGATGTGAGCCTCAGTGGGTCTCCTCTGAAAGACCAGCAAGTGTTCGTAACCATTGAGCCCTGGAAGCTGCCTTGGAAAGGAGATCAGAGGTTGATGTTGCCCATCTTTTTTTTATCTACTAAGGTACAAACTCTCAGTGAACCCAGAGTTTGCTATCTTGGCCCAGGGATACCCCCATCTCTCTTTTCTCAGTCTCGAGATTACAGGCAGGTTGCCTCATTCGGTATTCAAACAGGTTTGGAAGATCCAAGCTCATTTTCTCACATTTGTATACAACTTCTTCACCCAGTGAGCCATCTCTGCAGCCCTAGCATCTATGTAGTCTACTCTGTTACAAGATCTCTAGATCAAAAGAATAAGATCTGAGTTTTACCTTGGGCCCTGAGTGGAGACAAGATATTCCAACTGTCTCTTAAAAAGTTATAACATTATGAGGATTTATTATGGCCCAGATAGGATGCCTTGCCCTTAAAACAAGATTCCTACAAGATTATAGATAAATCTTGCTTGACCTTGCTCTGTTATCTAATGACACTGTTGATCTCATCTTGGTCAAGCACTTGGAAGGATACACTGCAGGACAGAAAGAAAGCTACCTCATTTCCAGCCCTATAAAGGGTGGCAGCCATCTTTTTCTGGCCAGCTTTCTGTGGGAGAGAGTATATATGTCATGGCTGTATGTGCCAATACACACAGTCCCTTCTGTTGAAAGGTTGGATTCCTGTCTCGTTTTCTGCCCCTTGTTCCTTTGAAGCTGCCACAGACATCTACCAGGTCCTTCCCTGAAGAACTAGTCCAAATATACCTGGACAGGAAAATATCCTTCAAAAAGTTGTGACTTAAAGAACCATGATATATTTGAAGATATGCTAGCATTGGCGGAACAATTCTCCCCTTAATGAGATATGCACGTACATGTCATAAGCCCTTCTCTTGCTTCACTGCCCATCACAGAAAGCAGAGCCTTTTCTTTCTCTCTGCTATTTTCCTTCCCAGGAACGGGCTAAAGTGTTAAGGCTGCTTGCCTACTCTTTCTGAGGACACCTCTATTGCCCCACAGCCATGCAGTTGACCACAGATTTCCATTGCTTTAGTCTGTTTGCTCTCCTGACCTCTAATTCTGCAATTGTGGCTTCCTCTTTTGTCTTATCCATCTTCCTACTTGTTACAGCTTTACCTGCCTCTGCCTGGTTATTGGTGTTTTTTCAAACCCCAGGAAAATTGTCCACTTTGCTTCTGAGTCCATTTTTAAATCTTTCTACCTACCAGCCCCCATGTTTCCTGGAAACAGGAAGGCGATGGAGGATGATTGCAGTCATCACCAACTGTGACAGATGAGAGAAGGTGTCCCAGAGAAGCAAATGCAATATTTATAACAACAAACAAAGCAGCAGGGGAGGGGAAGGTTCTTTATGTCCCTATTGTGGGCCCAAAATGAGAGGGAAGGGAAGATCTCATGTAGCAAAGGCAATACCTCGGAAGATCTAGAAGCTTCCTGGAGAGGTTGATGGGCTAGCACAGCCCATTTTACATCCTGCTTACATGGTGCTGGGCCAAGGAGGGAGCAGATACCAAGAGAGACTGCTTTCAGGCTGCTTTTCCAGGAAAGGAGGAGAGAAGAGAAAGAACTCAGAATCCTTTCTCCAAACACACAAAAGCCTCTGTTACTCAGAATACCATGTGATCACTCCAGAGCATTGCCCTGGACTGGAACTTAGTGGAAACTTACACAAGCCAAGACCAGATGACAGACAGTCAACTACGAAAGGGCATTCAGAACACAGCAACAAAGGAAATAAAAGCCTAGGTCCACTGGGACCTTAGAAGCTGAAATCTGTGGGCTTGGAGAATAGCTTCGGGGATGGCTGCAGTTTGGAGAAGCACTGAACCCTGGGAGATGAGAACCCTGGCAAGGAGTGCTAAGGAACTCCTACTAGGGCCACAGCCTGCTGAGGACCAGGCAGAGTCATCCCTAAGATTCTGCATACTGACCAATCTGGACTAATGAATCTGAACTGAAGACAGAATAGGTCTCTGAGCAGTTTGTTCCCTAAGACATTCCAGGGAGAGGAAGGAGACAAAGCACATCCCAGAAAGTAAGAAATATTGTCTGATCATATGTATGTGTTATGTATATGCATGCACACACACACACACCTAACACATATATATTCACAATAAAAACCTTCTCATATTCACATGATTGTATGGATATAAATACACACATACATAAGTATATACATACACATATGTATAGTTGGATATTTATGTACCTTTGGCTTTTATTCATTGATACATAAATACTTAATTTGTTTTTATATTGCTTGACTATGTCTGAGGATTGGGCCATGTAATATTTGCTTGGTTTCTTACCCAGACAAAGCACAAACTTTCCTTCTCACTCATACCTTATTTTTTCCTTGTTTCATTTTCCATCCTCCTTTTTATCCCTTAACAATGTTTTTGAAAATTATTTCATGTGTATGGATTTTGCCTGCGTGTATGTCTCTGTGCACCATGCATGTGCTATGTGCTTGGAAGCCAAAGAAGGAATCAGATCCCCTGGAACTGGAGTTGCCATGTAGAGTCTGGGAATTGATCTCTGGTTCACCTATAGCAGTGGTTCTCAGCCTTCCTAATGCTGTGGCCCTTTACTACAGTTCCTCATTTAGTGGTGATCCCCAGCCATAAAATTAATTTTGTTGCTACTTCATAACTGTAATTTTGTTACTGTTATGAGTCATGATGTAAATATCTGTGTTTTCTGATGGTCTTAGAAGATCCCTGTGAAAAGGTTGTTGGATCTCTAAAGAGGTCATGACCCATGGGTTGAGAAGATGCTGATCTAGACAAGCATCCAGTGCTCTTAGCAGCTCAGCTATCTCTCTGACCCCTCTTTTTACTTCTTAACTGTAAACTACTATAGCACTATTAATCTTTTTTTTAAGATTTATTTATTTATCATGTATATGGTGTTCTGCTTGCATGTATACCAGCAGACCAGAAGAAGGTACCAGATCTCATTATAGATGGTTGTAAGCCACCATGTGGTTACTGGGAATTGAACTCAGGATTTCCAGGAAGAGCAGCCAGTGCTCTTAACTGCTGAACAATCTCTCCAGCCCCTTCATTTGCTCTAATACTATCTAAACTGACTCTATTTACCTTCTCCCTTTATTTTTTCCTGCTGTTCTAACACAAATCCCTAGTTTTATTCAGCTTTTATTTTCCTTTCCTTCCTTTAGTAACAAATAATGTAGTAAACACTATACTATTCCTTGTTTCCTTATTTCTCCAAAGTTATCAAAGTTAAAGAGGTGACTGGTTTTAGTTACTATTATAATATTTGTATTAGTTGTTACTTCTGCAGCTAGTACTCTACTCTCCATAGGTCCTAGAGATTGTTCATAGTGCCATTAGCATGTGGATTTGTAACAGAGCAGACTAAAATTTATATACAGAAAAATGAATATATATGTATGTGTGTGTATGCATGTGTATGTATACATGTATGTGTGTGTGTATGTATTCATTCATTCTCCATTTGTCAGACATGCTGCAGCATAAATCCAGGGTCTGCTCACTGTATAATGTTTGCCTTTCTATTTCAGCATAGTCTCCTTCCCCTAGAAGTTGGTTTTAGGAGACTTCTGTGCTTCTGGCTCTGCTTCTTTGTTCTTTTGTTTTAGCCTCCTCCTTCCACCATGTTTTCCAATGTAAAAGTGGCTCAGCCTCCAAAGCAGCAGTAATCATATCTAACCAGCCCTTAGGGGTGATACAGTTACATGCTGGCCAACTGTTTAGCATTTGTTTTACCAATGGTGGGTGCATATCATATGTCACAATTGCCTCCTTGACTCTTCTTAATTCTAACATTTATACCAGAGTCCAACTAACTTTTGTACTTTTTTTTTAAATCATCTTGCAATTCCTTTAAGGTTACTGGATATACTAATATTGGCTGTTTGATAACCTTAGGCTGTTTTGCATAATCTTAGAAGACATTGCTGAGATTGGTTCTTTACATTCCTCTGTTTGGGTTTGAATATCTTTATGTTTTCTGTTAATAGGCTTTTCTAAGACTTTCTTCTTGGCATTTTCATTAATTGACATTTTAAATAATAAAACAGAAGTAATCAAACAAATGATATTAGTAATAAACAATATGATAAACAGTATGAGAATAGTCCCATCCATTTTATTTATCTTTTCCTTTATTGGTTCTACTATTAAATCGTCTAGAGTAAGATCATAGAAAGTCCAAACACCCCCCATTGCCTTAAACAAATTGCCCTTTCTTAAAAAAAATTAAATTTATTCACCAATCTAGTTGTCAGTGACGATTCAAATGACTGTGAAGTGGGGCAGCTACCTAGTGTGATAGCAGCCCAAAAAGAGATCCAAAAAGAAAAAGAAAAAAAAACCCACAGCCCACCAGGAGAAAGAGGCTGCTGTCTGGAAAACTTACCCAGATGAAAGTGAAGCAGAAGCATGTGTGGCCCGTGTGCCTAAGATTGGAGGCTAACTCAGAACAGAAAGCCTCGCCAGCCAGTAATTACTCCTCTGGCCATGTGTTGCTCTGGCTGGCAAGTGACTTTTTGGGGGAATTCATATCTCAAGGTTGGATATCAAGTATATTAATAAGTTTCTGGACTGTCTGGCCCATGGTCAAGACCCACAGATCCGCAGTCCCAAAGAAACACACAGATACTTATATTAATTACACTCTGCTTGCTAACTGACCTAGGGCCTAGGCATATGGCCTGCTAACTTGTTACTCTTAAACTAACCCATGATTCTTATCTTGTTCAGCCATAAGGCTCGGTACCTTTTCTGAGCAGCATTTCAACTTCTTTCCTTTGCGTCTCACTGGTGTCTCTCTGGCATCTCTGCTCTGCCCTTTCTGTTCCCAAAGTTTTCTTAGTCTGGTAGCCCTGCCCACACTTCTTGTCTGCCTTCAGCCAGCATTTTTATTAAACCAGTAGGCAGGACAATTATTTACAATATAACCCAACATAGTCCCACTACAATGATGTGGGATGTCTATATGCTGTGAATAAAGGACTATTTTGGCCATGGCAGGCACCATAGAAGTAGGCAGGGAAATTGGAGCATAGGTAGAAGAAAGAGGGCAAAGTCAGATGAGATGCGATACAGCTGCTCAAGAAACAAGATGAAACAAAATAGGTAAGCCACGGGCTACATGGCAGAACATTAATGGAAATGGGTTGACTCAAGATGCAGGATGTAGTTAGGGCAGATCTGGACCATGGGGCTAGGCAGTTTGGAACTGCAGGTCTGTGAGTCAAGACCCCTGCCAGACAGGCCAGAAACCTCGTGTTACAGATGGTGACCCACCATGGATTGAACACCTACATAAAGCTGGAGAAAGCTTAAAAAGGGTTCTAGAGAATAGAAATAGAGCCAAAAATGGTTTCTGAGTTGTATTTCCGAAATGGGTTGTAGACTAGAGTGGCTTTGGTACCTCTGCCATGTTAAAAAGCTGCTAATTAGGGTAGTCAGCAGCTAAAGCAATGTTTCACAGTCTAGCATTTTAAAAGCTCTTCTGGTTGGAAAATAAGAATACTCAATAAATAGATTCAGATGGAAAAAACTCTAAATGGGTTACAATGTGTATAAAATATATATAGGCTTCAGAGAGAAAAGAAAGAAGATAGAGGAAGTTCCTAAAAAAGAGAAATAGAGTAATAAAACTATAATAAGCTACATAAAGATGGAAAATACACAGAGTCTGGACTATGGTTATTGTTGTGTTTTTTAATTTTTTTAACTGCTAATGAGACAACTGCAGAAAGATAAATGATTGCCAAGGCTGCTAAGTTAAACACACATATATTTTGAGGGTATCTTGACTTTGAAATTTGTGTCTAAGGGTATGTTGCTTTGGAAAAAAGGTCCTGCTTTTGTTTCCATAGAAGATGAGAACCTGAAGATTATTTCCAGGCAAATATGGTTTCATCAACAAAGACCACCTGAAAATTCTCTGATGGGAAGAGAAGGTCACATCAGTTTCAAGGCTACAGACTAAGATGTTCCAACCTTAGGATCCTCAAAATATTGCCAGTACCACTTAATTGTCAGGACGTAGTAATAGAAAGCTACACCCAAATTCCCAAAATATTATTTATAAATGTTTTTCTTTATGAATGGTTGTCATAGTTAATCTCTTTCTAAAAAAAAAGAGGGGACATGATATAATAATGATTTAAAAAGATAGATTATTGAATTTACTCTAATCCAAAAAAATCAGCTGTTAATCTCAAAATATTTTAAATTGGTATGGATTTTGGTTTATTGAAACAAATTTAAGGTCAATTTTGTTTTGCTATATGTATTTTCCTACTCTTGTTTAAGGTATGATGTTTATTTAACTTATTAAAAATTGTGATGTATAATTAAGAAATGCAGATTAATAGTCATCTGTGATAACCAAACTTATGGCCATGTTAGTTAAATTTTTAGGTATACAAAGATACATTTCAGTTAGATAGGTAATCTTGAAATACTTCAAAGACCTACAGAATATGACATTTAAAATATTTAAAACTTTTCTGGAGAGTGAGACAGGTCTGCTCCTAGCACCACCAGTCTACTTCAAGAGAATGATGAAGAAACTCCATGAGGAATTTATTTTGTTTATGGCAACGGTTAGGTTAGCCACTAGAAAAGAAACTCTTCTTGTATTGACTGCTTGACATTATGCTATATAAACTGGACATGCAGGACCCATAGGAAAGTGACCTCTGAACTTTGGCAGAACAAGCCAAGATGGTCCTTCAGGTTCCTGCTTCACAGAGAAAACTGCCAGACATGCTGCAGGACACAGGGAGAAATGACTGACAAACTATGCCAGGATGATGAGCAGAACAGTTCTTTAAATTTCCTGCTTCACTGAGAGGTATGCCAGAGACTCTAGGCCTGTAGGCTGAAGATGGATACCCCACCATTACAAAGGAACTTGGGGTGACTGTCCAGGTAGCCAGATGTCATCTCTGTCATTTCTAGATTTTGAAAGTTGCTTGTACTTCCTGTTTACTCATGTAATATTATATCCTTCTGTGGTCTTTGATATAGTTGAAGATTAGATAGTTATAGGTATAGTTTTTTTTAGTTACTTCAAAGCATATGTTGGACATAAAACTTTAGACTTACAAAGATAAGGTAGATGATAGAATATTTTCTTTTTTGTTTTGGAGTTAATAAATGTTTATTTCTAAAACCAAAGTTTAATTTTTGGCAGCTTTCTGTAATAGCTGTTACAAAAAGATTCCATGTTCTAATATTGTCAGGAAACAGCATGCACATTCATAGTCCTACATAAGCATACTGATATCACATAATTACAATTAAAACAATTTTAAATAAACATCATTTCACTTATAATTTTTCTCTTGTAGGCATTTATTTTTAAAAACCAAATTTTGAGCCATGAACCTGATTATTAGAGGTTTTCTTCATCACTTGTTTCTGTAAAAGAAAACAAGCCCACAGTCTTAATGTCAGAGAAATCAATCTTAAAACTTAGTGCTATTATTTATAAACATTTAGGAAATGTTGCCCTGCTGAAAAAATTATGCCACTGGGGGTAGGCTTTGAAAAATTTACACCTACAAATTATTTTCAGTATCTGCTTCATGATGCAGATTAAATGTGAGAGTTCTTAGACTCCTGCTTTAGCTCTCAAGTCTGACACTTGTTGCCACACAACTTTTATGGTGATCCTGTATTCCTCTGGAACCAAGGGCCAAAATAAACTCTTAAGTTCACATAGACATTATATCACAATAAAAGAAAAGAAACTAATACAAATCCATAGATTTTTATACCTGAGTTAGTTATTTCATATAATTGAAGATAAGTAAAAATTTTAAAAGGTTTGCTTTATCAATTACATTTATAGTTCAGGTGCTAAAGCTCTGGAGTAAAATGTACCCTGGCAATCAGAAGTGAAGCTACACTGAAAGGAAAGAAAGGTAGCCTGAATATCCACAATTGTAAAAATTGTTGGGGAGTTAGGTCAAGCCTGAAGAGGTGGAAAGAAGGTTTTGTGGAAACCAACAGCTCTGAAGAGAAAGATAATCTGACTATTGGAAGTCAGGCTAAACCTACAGCATTAAAGCAGAAGTACCTCAGGATTTTAATGCTGTGAGAAGATAGATACCCTAACTATTTGGATGTCACTTATACCTGAAGCTATGGAGGAAAAATATGGAGGGATATGTACGGCTGTAAAGAAACAGATATCCTGTCTGTCAGAAGTCAGGTTATACATACAATGGTGCTCTAGTGGGAAATGGTCTGCCAACAGGATACAGCAATCTTGCTT
The DNA here is from genome assembly GCA_004025045.1 of Sigmodon hispidus. Classification (NCBI taxonomy): domain Eukaryota; kingdom Metazoa; phylum Chordata; class Mammalia; order Rodentia; family Cricetidae; genus Sigmodon; species Sigmodon hispidus. The sequence goes on along the minus strand of PVIH01012396.1, from coordinate 21,133 downwards.
CTTTCCAAAAAAGGTCTGTTACATCACAGCTTCACTCAGCTCTGCTAAGAATTTTCCAGCAGAGCTGTACATTGCTTCTGTACTCTACTCTCCTAAGGGAGTTCTCCAGCACAGCTGTTCTGCTGCACTAGGATATTTTCTTTAATTTTGTTAATTAAAATAGACTAGATATTGTAACTGTAATTCTTGCTTGACAGCTGTTTTGTTATATGTAATTTTGCTATGTTGAAATTGAAACCTCCCTTTTTGATTAGACAGAAAAGGGGAAGTGATGTGGGATGTGTATATGCTATGAATAAAGGGCTGTTTTGGCCGTGGCAGGCATCGTAGAAGTAAGCAGGGAAATTAGAGCATAGGTAGGAGAAGGATGGTGGAGTTAGAAGAGACACCATCCAGCCACCCAAGAAGCAACATGTAAGGTAATACAGGTGAGCCATGGGCCACATGGCAGGACAGATTAATAGAAATGGGTTGAATTAAGATGCAGGAGCTAGTTAGCAATATGCCTGAGCTATAGGCTAAACAGCATGAAATTAATATAAGTGTCTGTGGGTTTCTTTGGGACTTTAGGATTCCTGGTTCAGATAAGCGGTGATGAGCAGATCTGGACCATGGGGCTAGGCAGTCTAGGACTGCAAGTCTGTGGGTCTGAATTCCTTCCAGACAGGCCAGAAACCTTGTGTTACAATATGCCTTATCAGAAAGGTCTAGTTTTTCTTTTGCTGGGTTTTTTATTAGTTGGGAGCAAAGTCTTGCACCCAACTTTCCTCTCTTGTGACTAATATATAACAGTCTCCTCCTCTTAGGTTACGGTATCTGAGTTCCAGGAAGAGCTGTTCAATGATCCCTTGCTTATAACTCTTCTTTACTTATGAAGTTAGTATAATAATGCAAGTGAGGGGGCATAGTAAAGACACTGTTGATGTGATGGCTCCATTATTAGGAGGAAGTTTTGTTTTGTTTTAGTTCTTTTTTTTTTTTTTAATTTTTTGAGAATAAGAAGGAGAATATTCAGACACATCTAGAAGGGTCCAGAGCAGAGAGAAAAGGAAGCAGAATTGATATGGCCAGGGCTGGGGAAGGCAGAGTGAGAGAGAGTGGAGGTAGCGAGAGACAGATTGGTGATTCTCAACTTGTAGGTCATGATCCCTGAGGGCATCAAACATTTCTATCACAGGGGTCACCTAAGACCTTTGGAAAACACAGAGACTTACATTATGATTCATAACAGTAGCAAAATTATAGTTAGAAAATAGCAACAAAACTAGTTCTATAGCTGGGGGCCACTGCAACTTGAGGAACTGTATTAAAGAGTCACAGCATTGGGGAGGCTGAAATCCCCTGAGATAGATAGAGCATCTCGAGTGTATTAGAGCACAGAGAGCCAGAGCAGTGAGACAGGAAGTAAGAAGGCCCTGGTGGACACATCATGTGTATGATCAGGGGGATGATAGGAGAGACTCCTTTGCGAATGGAAAACATATTTCACAAATTACGGATGAATGCTGGTTTTAATTGCCAGAAATTCCTCTATAGCTTGAGGTCATTTATAGGTATATTGAGGGACTGAGACCTCAGAGTTAACAGAAATGAAATACTGGCTAGGTCTAAACAAGAATTTCAAACAAGACAACAATACCCCAGCCTACAGATTGTCAGAGAACAATGAACTTTGCCTAGTGTAAGAATCATTCATCCATCACCCCATGGAAACTTCTGGATCTTTTTTTTCTTTTTGAAAATCATAATTTCTACTTTTTTTCCAGCCTCTGTTTCCTAGTTTATTAGAGGAATTCAATTCCATTTGGGGAACTTTTAGTCCTGCTAATAAGTGAATTTAGAAACAGCCTTGGAAGGAAGCTCAAGGATAATTTTATTAGAGTTTGAAAGGAGAACAACAGAGCAGGTAGGCTGTTAACTTGAGGGAGAAGAAAAAAGCCATGCTTTTTTGATTTAGTGTCCAGAAAACCTGCATGTTCAGCAATGGAAATGAGCAAGCAGGTATATGTCAGGAAGGGAAGAACCACAGAGAAAGCAAGAAATCCCAGAATGTTGAGGAATGCATACTTACACTTTATTTTCATTTATTTTTATTTTTCCTTTCTAAAAATTTTGTGTGTGGGTATTTTATCTGTACCCTGAGCATGTCTGGTACCTGAGGAGGCCAGATGAGGGTGTCAGAACCCCTGGCAGCAGAGTTACAGATGGTTGTGAGCTGCTATGTATGTGGATGCTGTGAAGAGCAATCAATGCTTCTAACAGTTGAGCCATCTCTCCAAGCCCTGCATGCTGGGGAAAATAAATAACCAGGATTTTAAAAAGCAAGTATCCTTAGTAGTGCTGTAGGTTGGAAAGCTCACAAGCATCTTCATTGAGGGAGGGGCCTCTGAGAAGAACCACCCATCACATTACTATCTCATTAAGGGAATAATTATTTCTCCCATTGTCTTAGCATATTCAAGTGAATCCAGTTTCCCATGGGTTGGAGTCTTGACCATGTGATTGGCAGGCCCAGGTGGATTCACTCTTAAGGAAGAAATAACAGTATTTTACTTTCTAACCTTTGGAGCAGATCAGAATGTCTTTTCCCTACATGGAACCAAGATATAAAACTCAGATTTCATTCTTTTGACTAGCAGGTAGTAGCTTTGCCTTAATAGAGGCCGGATATCTACCCCCTTTTACATAGTATTTTAAATCCTATGAAGGGGACAGTTGTGATGTTTACCTTTCTGGTATTCCCAGGAACACCAGGGAGGGGTCCATTCTTAATGATCTCTAAGCTGACAAGTCCTTGTAACAGAAAATAGTGGGTTTGTAACTGTGTGGGAGGAGTGGTGATGTTTTAAAGGGAGACATGTACCTTTCTCCTTCAGTAGCAGAACATTGAGACAATGGACCAAAAGGAATAGGAATCCCTCCCAGAAGGAAGTCTGAAGCGTGTGCTTGTCAAGGGAAGAACTTAACTCCTAGAAAGAAATCTCAAAGTTCTGACAACTTTTTAAACTATCATGCAGGGAGAGAGTGGAGTAGAGAAAATGATGGACCAGGCAGTGCCACCTCCTAATGAGGACTTTTTAGTCATGAGTACCTTTTGGCTTCTTTGAAACCTAAACCTCACTCCCAAGGATGGACTTGAGGCTGCTTGTCCACTGACCATGTTTGCTCCTCTTCCTAGTGTACTCACATGAGCAAATTCCCTTTCTTTGCTTCTCAGTATTACTTATCTCTTAAATGGGCTTATTTGATGATGGGCGCCTGGACACTAACAGTCCTGACAAGCAGGTTGTGACAGAACCTCTAGAGCCTAGCCACAGAGTCAGGGCTTAGTTACTGAGCTTAATCTCTGTTAGAGTGGGGGAAGAACTATTTTCACTTGGACATTGCAAATACTTCACCTGAAAAAATAGATTAAAAAAAAGAGCCAATGATCTAGATATGCAAGTTCTAGTGGATAAATACAAGGAACATGAAAAACCCAGGCAGTGTGACTCCTTCAAAAGCTTCCAGTTTCACAGCAATAAACTCCAAGGAGTGCCAAGTAGATAAACCCAGAGTGGGCTGGAAGGATGGCTCAGTGGTTAAGAGAGAATGCTGATCTTACAAAGGACCTGAGTTCAGTCCCCAGCACGCTTGTCCAGTGGCACATAACCTCCTGTAACTTCACCTCCAATTGTTTTGATACCCTCTTCTGGACTCCATGTACACAAATACGTAGGGCAATTTCTTTTATGAATTCAAGTGGGGGGGGAATTCTCATTTAAATATTTGTGAACTGAATTTAACAACACATCAAAAAGATCATCTCAAGCTAGCCCTATTGAGAGATGAAAAGATGTTTGAACATATGCAAATCAATAGACAGCATACATTATACAAATAGATTCAAGGACAAACTTACATGACCTTGTTGGAGGAAGTATGTCACTGGGTTGAGCTTTAAGGTTTTGAAAAGCTCAAGCCAGGCCCAGAGTCTCTCTCTCCCTTCTGCCTGCAGATACCCATGTAGACCTCTCAGCTCTTTCTCCAGCACCAAGTCTGCCTGCATGCCACCATGCTCCCTGCTGTGATGAAATAAACTAACCCCCTGAAACTGTAAGCAAGCCCCAATTAAATGCTTTCTTTTATGAGAGTTGCTGTGTTCATGATATCTCTTCTCAGCAATAAAACACTAAGACACCTAGCTTGGAGGAATTTCAGAGTCCTGTGACACTTTGTTCTGGTCCTAAAGGCAGTTCCAGAGCAGTCTTTCTTTCTTGCTTTATTTTCTCTTTTTGCGGCTCAAGTTAGCTGATTAAGCAGGAAGCCAGCAGCAGGTGGGCCTCCCTTTCTGGCCTAGGGGCAACTCCTGCTTTCTTTTTCATCAGGAAGAAAAAATTTTAGCTCTTCCTGGAAGTGCTTACTCACCCTAATTTCCCAAGACTCTGACAACATCCATCAGGGATAGTTTTGAAGGGTGGGAAAGGATTTGTTGGGATCATTTTGGGAAATGACAAAACAGGTTCTCAGCTATAAATAAGCCTAAGGAGGTGTCTAGCCCTTTTTAGAACACTGGTTGCATAATGCTGATTTCCTGGGAACTTGGTGCTCATTGCCAATTCTCTGGCTACAAGAAACTTTCCACTCAGCATCCTACTGGGTTGGTGGCCTGTACAGATAAGGGCAGGGAATGCTTAGGAGTGGGACCCAGGGGGTCTATTTTGGACATTTTGAAATGAGTATTAGAAATTAGTAGGGGTGTGAGTGTGGGACTCAAGGTGAGGATAGTGCCAGCAGTTCCCCGGGGACTCCTCAGAGTAGATAGTAGGGAAGAGGTCGTCAGGGCATATAACACCTAGAAGGGCAGAGGTGAGAGCGGCTTTAGTCTCAGGCACTCCACATTCAAAGGTGAGGAAGAGGAGGAGGAGCCAGCAGAGCTCCCTCCCTCCCTCCCTTCCTGCCTGGCTTACTTTCTTGTCTCTCTTTGGGCTGATGTATATATGTGCGTGTGCACTCAGGAGCTAAGAGAGTGTGCGAGTCGGGGTCTTGAGTCTCAAACAATTTTGGCCATACCCCATCGGGGTCTAGATATTTGATGTCACAAGCACTTCTGTGGGTAAACTCTAAATCCCCACTACAGTAGGGTGTTCAAGACAGGGTTTGTCTGTGTAGTTTTGGCTGTCTGGAACTCTCTCAGTAGACTCTGTAGAGATCACCTGGCCTCTGACTCCCAAGTGCTGGGATTAAAGGTACGCACCACCACCTGGACTTCCTTCTTGTTTTAAGACAAGATCTCAACTTTGCCCCTTGAACTCCTGATCCTCCTTCTCTAGTGAGAGGTTATAGCTGCACATCACACTGGGATGTACCTATGGGGTCATTCAGCCACAGACTGCCCTCCAGTTCATCTTCCTAAAGAGAAGAGAAAATTTCCCAACACTGGCAAGTCCAGATGAGTCACTGGTACAAACGAGTTAGGTGTCTACCTCTGAACTTCAACTAGGTTTATGGAGAGTAAGGATTCTTTCTGTGGCTAGATCCAGATTCACATGTCTCTTCTGATACTTATCATTTGTTTTGCTTTAATTTATTGTTGTTGTTGTGGTGGGTGGTGGTGTGTGTTCAAATCTAGGGTGCATGTATAATAAATGGGTTTGAACATCCATCCCTTGGTGCACTCATGGAGGTCAGAAGACAATTTTGTGCTCCTGGTTCTTTCTGTGTATTTTTACATGGGTTCTGATGATCAAGCCAGAACACCAGGTTTTGCAGGAAGTGCCTTTATTCACCGAGCCGCTTTGCTGGTCCTCTTTTGTTTTGTTTGGATATAGGATCTCTGAGTGTAATCCAAACTGGCTTTAGCCTCTGTTCTCCTGAGTGCTGGAATTTCAGATATTGGATACCTGGTCATATGTCCTCTTAAAATTGACTGTGTCAAACTTTTTGACATCATGGCATGACATTGTCATCTACAAAGTTTATGCTCAAGAGCTGCACAATGAAGTTACAAAAAGAAATGTGAAAAAAAAAAAAACCCTCATGATGTCTTTAGAATGTTTGTGATTTTGTATTGGCCATGCTTATGAGACTTGCTCTCAGCCAGGTAATTAGAGGATCCAGACTGGACAAACAGGAGTCATTCTTCCTAAGTTTTCTACACTTTTTTTTTCTGTCATTTCTCTTTTTCCTCCTTGTATATTGTGTTTTGTTTTTCTTATTAGAATTTTCTCTCTGACATGCATGAGTAATTTTCCAACAGGCAAACACATCCAGGTTAGAGTTTAATTCCTGACAGATAACAAAAGAGAAAGATGAATTTACTGACTAGCAGGGAAATGGTCTTCGAATCATGGATATTCAAGTGAGTTTTTGTTGATTTGTGGGTCCCCTGAAATGATCACAGCATTTTAGAGATGTGAGCCATTCACAGCTGGCAAGTGTGTGTGTGTGTGTGTGTGTGTGTGTGTGTGTGTGTGTCTGCTGTTTTTAACAATTACATTAATAGTATATATTGAGCTTGTAAATCAAAGGATTTCACTGTGACCTTTTCATACATGCAAATAATGAACTTGTATCATATTCATCCATATGAACAACTTAAGAAATGATTACCTTGCTTATGGTTTCAGAGAGTTCAGTCTGGCTTTGCAACTTTGAACGTAGGCAAGGTTGTCTATCATAGCAGTTCTTTCTCATCCAGGCTTCCTCTAATGAACAGGGCATGTGTGTAGGGTGACATTGGGAAGCCCTAGGAATACAAACAGAAGAGGCAGGTCCTGTAAAGGGTTGTATTTCACTTGGCTGATGACTGGTCTTTTCCCTCACTTTACTAGTCTTCCACTCCTAGGAGGCCTTTTCCTTTCTTAACAAGTTACCTGTTTATAATCGCATGGCCCTGGTGCAGTGCTTTGCTGCAGGACTCAAGAGCCTGGGATTCACTGACCTCACAGCTGAGATTCTGTGGCTTTCCCTCAGTCTTCCATCCTCCTGATGGTTGCTGGGCTTTTCAGCTCACCTGTGCCTTGTTTTCCTCCCAAACTCTAATATGATTTCCTCAACTTTCCTGGTGGGCCCGTTTTAAAATTTCACTATTGATAAGCTTAGGACTGCACACTCCTAACTCTTGGTAAGTCAGGCCTCTTGACTGACACTATGTTCGAAGCATTGCAGTAGCACTCAGGAGGACTGACTTGGCAAACACTAGCAACTCTTGTTCTGTCATCCATTTGAACTGAGAAGTCCAAGGGGGTTTAGTTTGCAGGGAAGAAGTCAGAGAAGGGCTATGTGTTGTTTTTGTTTGTTTTCTGTGTCAACACTGGGCTCTAAGCATTACAGGTGCTTCTAATGAAACAGCACCATTGTGATATCTTCTAAAGGACTTTCTTTTTCTTTATTTATTTCCTTCCTTCCTTCCTTCCTTCCTTTCCTTCCTTCCTTCTTTCTTTCTTTCTTTCTTTCTTTCTTTCTTTCTTTCTTTCTTTCTTTCTTTCTTCCTTCCTTCCTTCCTTTCTTTGAGACAGAGTTTCCCTGTGTGATAGCCCTGGCTGTCCTGGAACTCTCCAGGCTGGTCACCTGCCTCTGTCTCCTGAGTGCTGGGATTAAAGGTCTGTGCCACTACTGCCCTTCCCAAGGAGTCTTAAGCTTGTGATCCCAACCAGCCTTGAAGGCAACAAGAGGACCCTGCCAGGCTGGCTCTCATCAGAAGCAGAAGAGAGATGGATAAGGAACGTGTGTGTGCTGAGCAGCACACAGTCCTTTCAAGAGAAGGGTAGCTACTGGCCACATGAGTGGGCAGGTTCTCAGTGGGATCAATGGCTACTGGCCAGATGAGTGGGCAGGCTTTCAGTGGGATCAGAAAGTGGGAAGGAAGGACCCTTAAAAGTCTAAGGACCCTTAGTTCCCAAAAGTAATACAAAGCACAGAGGAAGCCAGTCAGCAAAAGGGGATGCTTCATTGAGCACTGGGGAGGGAGGCTCTGGCCTTTTCTCACATATATTATTAATTTTTGGCACGTTTGTTTGTTTTTGAGAGTGGGCATGACCTTGTAGCTCAGGCTGGCCTCAAACTTTCCACAATCTTCTCACCTCCAAAGTGCTTGTATTCCAAGTTTGAGCCACCATTGCCTATTCTAATGCTGTTGTCAAGTCTTATTTCGTTTTTGAGAAGGAACAGCCTTTGACATCAGAACGTAGATTTTATTACAGGAATTAGCTCTCTCCATATTACCTTTTTCTGATGCTAGGGGCTGAATTTAGGGCCTCCTCCATAGCCAACCGTGCACTCTACTAGTGAGCTACACTGCCAGTCTCCCAGAAGGTAGAGAGATCAAAAGTTTAAAGGTTTTGCTTCATCGAAATTGAGAACTTCCCCCTTTGAATGTGATTTGTGTTCATCTTGCAATCTAAATATGTCCCCACGAGGCTTGGGGAGTGAAAATCCTTCCTTCCTATTAAATGCTTGAAAATAAGAACACTGTTACTCTCAAGAAGTTTAGCAAAAAGCAATAAAGTGTTTCTGGTAGAAACCAGTCAAGTATAGTATTTTGTGCTTCGAGAGTAGGCAAGACCACAGTGTGAATGGCGTTCTCTGTGTTTACAGGCTCTTAGCCTGAGTCTCTGGCAGAGGCAAGCATGCAGGCGGGCTTTGCAGTTAACAAACACTAGTTAAACTTGTGTTGTCAGAGTCATGTCATAAGGTGTCATGGTGTCAGTCTTCAGGGTGTCAATCTTCTGGCTCAATGGAAAGACTATTTGAATTATGGAGTCCAGAACAACAGCCACATTTTTTTTTTTTCTTCTTCAGTAAAGTTCTGACTTCAGGAAGAAGAGGCATAGGAGGGGAAGAAGCTGCCTCCACTCTTCCAAACGGGAGGCAGGAAGTGAGTTAGTACGGGAGGGGTTCTCTCTCAAAGCCATTGAGTAACTTTCCTGTTCAGAGGGGAAACGGTATTTCATATGGATGTAGCTAGTGCTTGAATTTTGCTCTTTTAATTATTGAAGTTTTACATTTCAGTAGTTAAGGTTCTATCATATTGAGTTGGACATGGTGGCACATACCTGTAACTCAGTGCTCAGGAGACTGAGACAAGAAGATCTCAAGTTTGAGACCAACTGGGCTCAGTCATAAGTTCCGGTCAGCCTTGTTCATTTATTTCAAAGCGAGCATGCCAGCTAAGAATGGCTACTTCAAGAGAGACAGCCTGTTTTGCTGTTATTTGCACCCAGGTCTCAGCAGAGTCCTCGAATTTGCTCATCCGCCCTTTTTTTTGTCTTCAACACTTTGTTTTCTTTCAAAGTCTAGAGAATGGGAGATGCAGTAGAGGTGATGGCTGTGAAAAGAATTTGATGAGCATCTTTGACACAGAGTCCAAGGCTGCCATTGTTTGTCCTTTCTCCCTGGTAAACAGGACAAATGAGAATGTTTTGTGTCACAGAAATGTGAGTCATAGATCCATTACCTAACGATGGTTGAAATGGTCTTGCTAAACATATAACTGGGGTCAGTGGTAGAGAACTTGCCTAGAATTTTTGTGTTCTAAGGTTTGAGCCCCAACACACACACACACACACACACACACACACACACACACACACACACACACACGTGGGGACAGAACTGAATTTCAATATGAATTAATGAATTATGCCTTTATTCAACTGAAAAATAATTTCTGATGTTGAAATTTGTTTGTGTTTTTTTTTTTTCTCTAATGCAAAAACTACCATGTGCTTTTAAGTAGCTTTGTAATTAGTCAAGGTCTTTCAGAGAGACAAAAATAACTTGATACACAAATGGTGGGGGCGGGGAGGGGGATCAGCACACAGTTGACTTTGGAGTACAGCAGGCCTAAAGTCTTTAACACTCAGCTGCTGGGATTTCAGGGGAGAGGTGAGGTAACCGGAGTCCAAGGGCAGTCTGCTCCCCTCTCCCTTCCCAGCTCTCAGGTGTTCATAAGGCTTCAACTGAATGAACTGCCTACCTTATATGAGGGGTAGGTCATGAGCTTTATTGGAAGTCCATTGCTTTAAATGATAAATTCTTCCTTAAAATACTTTCGCAACAATATCTAGACTGACATTTGAACAAAAATTGGACATCATGGCTCAGTCAAGTCAGAGAATAAACTTAATTCACTTAAATACTCAGAGTTTTTGTTTACAGGGGCTCATGCTTCCAAGTATAACCAGCAAAAAACTTCCCAGCAACATTTCTATGGACCACAGTTTAGAAATCTAATTAGAAACACAGAAATAATGACCAAAAATCTTTGCCAATGGATGAGGTAGTTTTATCTAACTTTGAGTGTTATCATGTTATCTAACTTTGAAGCTCAGCATGGAAGGCCTGAACATCAAGACTCAAATAATCGTGTGACTGTCTTTGCTTGGGGAACAATATTATTAGCAGTGGGGGTAAATATTCACTTGCTAGTAAGATAAGTTATTTTTAAGGTCCTCCAGTTAGAGGGAAGAAAAGTTTTTGCAGAAATAAAATTAAGGAGAGACAAATGTACAAAGAGCAGTTGGTCCATAATGAGTGAAATGCCTGCTTTAAATCCTAAGAGTCTTAAATGGATGGGTATATAAATTTTAACTTTTTTCCTTGGGTTATAAGGATTATAACCTTCTCTCATCTCCAGAGCTCGACACAGAGTCTCTTGGCTGGGAGACTTGAACTGTGAAGTTAAAACAATTAATTCTCTTATAGAGTGTAAGAAACCTCCCCAACAGCCAACCTCAGGGAAATGCGGCAGGCAAGTGGGGTGTCCCATGTTACCATGAACTGCACTTGATGAATAGTTTTAGAAGCTGAGGGAAATTGGAGCTGGGGTGTGTGTGTGTGTGTGTGTGTGTGTGTGTGTGTGTGTGTGTGTGTGTTGGTTAAAATCAACACAAGGAGGAGGAAAAACCCTCAACCTCATCACAGAGAGAGATACTAGATAATATATATATTTTCAGGGTCTGAGTTTTCTTCTAAGCTTGTGTCATTTCTTTTTGGTCATTTTTATTTGTAATTTTAACTGTATCGTTTTATCTAGTACTGTTTTTATTTCTTTCCTAAGCTAAAGCATCACTAGGAATATTTTTGGTGTCCTTGCACCTAATCCTCCCTGACTTGCTCTTCCTAAGCAGGACCAAGTTCTGTGCTCCAGAGATTCCTCCTCGGGGAAAGAATGCTGAAGCTCACTACTAGACTCCAGGAGTTTCCTCAGCTGATGCTGTGTCCCTCACTTTAACTCTTTGTTGCTCCCTTAACCCTGTTTGCCCCGACTTTTACCCCCAGTGGGTGCTCCTGCCTTATCATACTTGTGTGCCCACTATTCCCAGGAGTTCCTCATGTCTTTAATTTTTTTCTCCCACTTTCTTTTTTCTTAAGTCCCCATATTTCAGGTCCCTGTTCCTGGAGCCACATGTAAGTGCCTTTTCTTATTTACCTGGCCAAGGTCACCTGATACAGCCTAAAGGAATTAAATCAGGCTGGTTTGGAGGGGTCACAGCACAACTAACACTGTGACAGTTTTATTGAGAGCCATCAGACATTTTATAGCTTTATCAGAAACAGAATATAATGGCAATGGCCAGGATTAACACAGTTGTGGTTGCTAGGATACAGTGGAGTTTGCAAGCTATACGGGATACACAAGATTGATGTCTAAGATCACTTGTCCTTTCAAGTGTCCATGTGTCCTTGACCACTAAGGGAACATACAGAGAAACACAAAGGGGCCTGAATGCTTCACTGCCTGAGGGAATGCATAGCTCTCTCAGGAACTGGAAGTCACATTGTGCCCCAGAAACCATGGACTCTAACCTGAAAAACTTATGACCCATGTCTCTCAAGACAGATAGGCCAAGCCAACTCCATGGTTCCCGGCAAAGAACTACGCATGTTGGTTTAAAGGGAGTATTCCTACCAGATCAAATCATCCTATTAAAAGATACTCTTTAGGGTTAAGGAGATGGCTCATCAGATAAGAGAACTTTCTACTGAATGAAAAAAAGAAATAAAAAGGAAAGAAACATGACCAGTCCTGAATATGATGAAGGAGAAAGTTTATTGTAGATGCGTGGGAGAGCATAGCCAGGGGCAGGAACATCTGGGAGAGTTCAAGGTGGACATGACCGGATTGAGCTGGGCCATGTGGGGAGCCGGAGGGAAAGGGCAGGGGAAGCAGGGGATCAGGTGCAACAGCCAGGAGGCCCAAGGGTACAAAGACAGCAAGTAATGACAATGGTTGGATTATTAGGGAAGAGCAGCCCAGTTCCCTAGGCTAGAGGGATCAGGGCAGAGGATGCAGGCCTGTAGTACTCTGTAACAGGTGGTGACCGAGAGATGCAGGGAGAACCTGGTGACCTGGTTCGATTTGATATCTTAAATAGACACCTCAGCCATCTGTTCCAGGCTTTAAAACCTAACATTGCTAAGCCTGATGATACCAATTTGATCCTTGGGACCCACAAGGTAGAAAAAGATACTGACTCTTAAAATTGTCTTCTGAACTCTACATATGTGCCTATATACATATAACAGATAAATGTATTTTGAGCTAAAATTTTTTGTGTATATGAATGTTTTGTATGCATGTATGTGTGTACACCATGTGTGTACCTCATGCCCTTGGAGGTCAAAGAGGTAATAGGATCCCCCAGACAGGAGTTACAGATAGTGGTGAGTCACTGTGGGTGCGGGGAATTGAACTTAGGTCCTTTGTGAGAGGAACAAGTACGGTGAACAGCTGAGCCAACTTTCCAACTCCAGTGAGTAAAAACACTTTAAAGATCCACTTTGAGGCTTTGACACTCAGCATGCACTCAGATCTAACCTAGGATGGACAGGAAAGAGATCACACTTTCCTCTAATCCCTCCCCTCCACAGCTGGGGGTGTGGTGCAGAATCTGGCTTCTCCAGCTTGTATTAAATTTCATCTCAGTCCAGTTCCACCTCAGTCCTTCTCATAGAAGGCGAACCGTTCTTCCTGAGACTCCATGTGGTGTTTTGAGACAACTTACTATAAAAGTTACATAAGAAAATAAAATTCACAGGACCTAGGTGACATGCCAACTAGAGCATTTCTTTAACAATACTATTCCAAATGACAATCGTAGTAAGCAATCCCACGAGGTCATAGTTTAGCAGACACGTACCTTGAACTAGAACAAAGCAATTGCACTAGTTTAAACATTCACAGCGTAGATCATTATACGGCTGCAAAGTGTTGACCTTTATAAACAGTCCCTGTCATTGAAATGGAGTAAGTGACAATTCATAAAAAGAACATCAACAATACAAAAGAAATAATAAGTACAAATACTAAGCACAGAAGCTTTTTCTCATTCAATCCTACTCACGTGGGTACAGATAAGGGTGAGGAAGAGCACCACCTGTGAGTTCACCTCCTGGAACTAACTCACCAATAATCGCCTTCCAGTCCAATTAATTTTATGTTCTGATGTAGCCGGGCCATGATATCTAATTTTTAGCCAAAGATGATGGACATTTGTAATTTTTTCTAAATATAAGCTGACCATCCATGAGGGCAACCCAGTTCCATTTCTGTCTTAATTCGGTGTGGTGTTTCAAGTACGCTTATCTCAGTTCACACAGAGAAAAACAGATTAGGAAAGAAGGTGAGAGAGTGAGGGTTTGACTCAAAGACTGAGGGCGTGCCCAGCAGAAGGATCTGGGCTCATTTCCCAGCGTTGGGCGTTGGAGGTGGGGGCGGGCAGTGTTCAAAGTTGGAATGTTTGTTTCTCTCTAGTCTCCGCCAAAGCCTTGAAAAGTGCACCGTCCTAAAAACAGCCACTAAAGACTTATGCTCTAACAAATCATGTTGACTGTTCTACCAATAGTGGTATCTCCAAGTAATTAAGTCTCCCGTGCCTTTTGTTTTTATTGCAACATTCCGGCAGTCTCACTTGCAGCAGGGACACGCAGAGTCCCAGCACTGGGACGCGTGCGTATTTCCCCGACGCAGCGGTGCAGCCCAGGACACTGCTCCGGAGCTCCGCCTTCAGGGCTTGTGATCTGTGGCGTAGAGGGCGGGCGCTGACTGTTTTCCGCTCCCTGCAAAGCCGGATCTGCAAGGGCAGCGATGAGCTGGGAGCTGCTGCTCTGGCTGCTGGCATTGAGCGTGGTGATCTTGTCCCTGGTGCAGCTCCTGCGCTTCTTGAGGGCGGATGCAGACCTGACGTTGTTATGGGCTGAGTGGCAAGGGAGACGCCCAGGTGAGTACCTGCGATGGCCTGGGTTCCAAGTGGTGGAGGAGCGATCGCTGTAAGTGATCAGGGCAGAGGTCCCTCCCTGTAGGATGGAGCCTCTGTGGCCAAGCTAAGCCTTGTCCAAGGGCTGAGGACCCGGGAGGAAGCTGTGGCTAAATAGGCAGTTTGTTACTCTGTCACTTGTCTTGGTTCAAGGATGGTACTGAGGCTAGGAGAGAAAACATCAAACTCCAAGAGACTGCTGCGGTCCTCTGATGCCTGCAGAACACAGACTTCTTCAGTAGGATTCCAGGGATCCTGGGACACTATCAGGGAAGACAGTGTCCCCTTTGTAAGTGCAGTGTCTGTTCATCCCAAACATGTTTATCCTGTCTTTACTCTCCCGAAGCACTGAAAGAAAATTTGGTCTGACTCATCTGCTTTCCTAATTGCTATAAAAGTGTCACAATAGAAAGCACCGAGCTGGCGTTCTGCCAGGTGAGAGATCATTCTGGGCACACTAAGGCACATCACACCTGCTACATTTTGGTCTGTGTCCAACTCCATTTTTGATTTTCGCTTAATACACAGTTCACATACTTAGATAAATCAGTTCACAGTTGCTGCGTGTTGTGTCAGGTGGGCAGCATGCTCAGTACTTGACAAACGGTCCCTGACCTTCAGGACAATTCTTCTAACATGGGCGGTACTCGTATTGTTTTTCAGTTAGAGACACTGCAAGAGAAACTAAAAGCCTGTCTGAGGTAGGCTTTTGATCCTTAAAGGACTAAGTGGGATTCCACTATCCATGGTGATAAGTACATAGAGTATCTCAGGAAATGTACTTTAAGTAACTGGTCTCTCAAGATAGTGTATTCAAAGTCTGCAGGGCAGAAGTAGGCTTGAGATAGAGTCTCTACACAACCCTGGCTTCCCTTAGAAGTCCATCTGCTTCTGCCTCCAGAGTGCTGGGATTAAAGGCATGTGCCACCGTTCCTGGGGAGAGTTAGTAATTTTTAAGAAAGTATTTAATTAAACCAGGCAGTGGTGGCCCATGTTTTTAATCCCAGCACTCCAGAGGTAGAGATAGGCAGATCTCTGTGAGTTTGAGGCCAGCCTGGTCTACAAAGCAAATTCCAGGACAGCCAGAGCTGTTACACAGAGAAAATTTGTTCCAAAACCCCGAAAAGATAAATTTAAAAAAGAAAACATTGAATTAAATTTTCCTGGAAAAGTAAATTTTGCCTTTTTTTCATTTTGCTTTATTGGGTTTTTTGTTTTGTTTGTTTGTTTGTTTTTGAGACATGGTTTCTCTGTGTAGCCTTGGCTGTTCTAGAATTAGCTCTGTAAACCAAGGCTGGCCTCAAACTCAAAGAGATCAATCTTCTGCCTCCCGAGTACTGGGATTAAAAGCATGCACCACCACACACATCTCTTATTCATGCTGAGTTTTTGGTCAATTGTACCTATTCCCAAAAGCATTTTACCTGAAAGGAAAGCTTTGTTTACATAGTTTGGTTATTTACAGGACAGTTGCATGTGTCTGAATGTATAAGAAACAGTTGGGTTTTAAAATACTGTCCCGGTAAAAATACTGTAGTTGATGATAGTAATATGGCTATTACTATTACTATAGGCTTACAGCATGAGTTCTGTCCTCAGCTCGGGAGAACTAAATTGACCGTATTTGAATGTATACACCATAGGATAGCAGACAGAGGGGGTTCTGTTTCTGCCAGGGCTCTTGATGTTTAATATTTATTTGTGGAGTCGTTTCCATGTTTTACTCTGCAGGGTGATAGACCACTGCTGTAGAGAAGGAGAAAACGGTCTCAGCCTCAATGGATTTAATAGACTAGTCCCCCAAATCTCAGTTTTCTGAAGAACTCATACTGCATAAAGTTCTTGTGAGAGTTTTAATATGGAATTGTGTTAAGCTCATTGACAAGAATGAAATAAGGCCAACCTAAATAATCTTATTACCCCATCATAAAATAAACTAGAATCCACAAGAGGTCTGGGGCCCTGTTACGATCATGGCCCTTAGCACAGTTGACTCCATGATAAAAGTGCCAGATCAGTGCTGTTGTTTTTCTTTTGTGTGTGTGTGTGTGTGCTTAAAAGCTCACCCTGAGAAAGGCTTGGTGCTACAGTGGGATCCTGAACAACAAGTGTAGTCACCAGGCAGCTAATACAGACTTTCTATTGGCTTAAACATCCATCCAAGCAGCCTTCTCAAGTGGTGAACACCCCACAAGAGTGAGATCAGCACTTAAAGGCTTTGGCTGTATAAGCTTGACCTGAGTTACATCCTGGAAGCCACACAAGGTGGAAGAATGGGCTTCTCAAATTGTCCCCTGACCATCAACATGTACACAAGGCACATATGTGCACACATCCCCAGCCATACGCATGCACCCACAGTAATAATATTGACAAAAGTAAAAAAAAAATAATAATAATTAAAGTCTGGAAGAGGACGGGGCAAGGTATCACACTGCTGTGATTCTGGCACTTACTGCGTGGAGGCAGAAGGGTGAAGTCTGCGTTTCAGGCAAACATAGCAATATATTCTCTAAACAACAGCAGCAACCACAAATATCCAGGATGACTATTGAGCAATGTATGGTATTTCCAAAGGCCTCATCTGTGGTTTCACTTCAGAAATTAGAATTGTAAAAGTAGAGTCTGTGAGTACTTCAGAATCATTTATCTGAATCTCCCCTTTAAGAGAGAAAACAATGAGTTTCTAGCCGCTAGCTTTAATTTTCTTTGTCAAATAAGTAGAAAAATTAATAGAAAAATTGAGACGTAAGACGATTAGGAGGTGTAGCTTTGTTGGAATGGGTGTGACTTTGATGGAGGAAGTGTGTTACTGTGGAGGTGAGTTTTGAGGTCAGAAAAAAACTGATTAGTTATGAGGCTTAGTTATGAACAGATTCTTCTGGTAAATTCACCTTGATTCCAAAATATACAACATACCAGGTGGGTGACTTATTAATAACATTTTTAAGAAAACTCTGGTAGAAGATGCTTTCTTAGAATACTTGAATTCTATTTATTTACTTACTTATTGTTTGTTTACTTGGAACAAGGTCTCTTTTTATTAATCTGGCTCTAGCTAATTATGTAGCCAAGTAAGTACAGACTTGAACATCTTTCCCTCATGTCTCTAAGTTCTGCAAGTACAGACACAAACCATCATGCCTGGTTTATGGAAGTGCTAGAGATTGTTCCTAGACTTTGTGTAAGCATATCCACTGCTGAGTCAACTACCAACCCAGGATATTGGCCTTCCATATTTAGTAGTGGTATTTTTTAAAGTTTACTTATTTCATTCATGTTTTACTGCTCTTTGGTGTATTGGCGTCATCACATACTGGATCTCCTATAACCCTCCTCCTTTCTCTACAGAATGGGAGCTGACTGACATGGTGGTGTGGGTGACTGGAGCATCCAGTGGCATCGGTGAGGAGCTGGCTCTCCAGTTATCTAAACTAGGAGTCTCTCTGGTGCTGTCAGCCCGCAGGGTGCAGGAGCTGGAGCGGGTGAAGAGAAGGTGCCTGGGTGAGTCAATTCCCAGCAACAGCTGGGCTTCCTGGAAGTGAGAATTCAGACTGGGGTGAAGCTTCAAGAAGTGAGGGAAGGGGCTCTTGTCCTGTACAGTCCTACCCCGCCTCCAGAGAGAGCTTCCTGTGCACTGACCCCGCCTCCAGAGAGAGCTTCCTGTACACTGACCCCACCTCCAGAGCTTCCTGTGCACTGACCCCGCCTCCAGAGCTTCCTGTGCACTGACCCCGCCTCCAGGGCTTCCTGTGCACTGACCCCGCCTCCAGGGCTTCCTGTGCACTGACCCCGCCTCCAGGGCTTCCTGTGCACTGACCCCGCCTCCAGGGCTTCCTGTGCACTGACCCCGCCTCCAGAGCTTCCTGTGCCCTGACCCCATCTCTTCTCCTGTCAGCTATTTGCGTTCTTTTCTGCCACCCTTCCACTGTTATTTTTATCCCAGCATTTGATATTGAGGGGTGAGTAAACATGCAGCTCAAGTGCTGGTGGATTTTAATGACCAACTGCCTTCTGTCTTTGCTGTAGGAGAAGAGGTTCTTATTCATAGCACTCCATGTGTGTAGCTAATGAGTTGTCAAGAATGATCCTTATCTATTTTGCTTTATGACAGATATTAAAATCATGGGCAGGTGTGTGTGTGCGCATGTGTGTGTATGTTTGTATGTGTGTTCCCTGCCTATTATTCTTTCGTTATCTTTCTTTCATTTTGCTGACTGCATTCACACAATGGTAAGAATTTTTGCCCCAATAAGTAAAGTCACAAGGTTCTTCTTCTCATGATTTTGCTCTCAAAAGCCTCTTGTGTTTTTGTGTTTTATTTTATTTTATTTTTTTTAATGGTCATTGCTTCTCTACCTTTGTGACTTGTAGATCCTGCTCTAGCAGAGAGGATTAATGGAGTCAGCAATGCTGAGCTGGTGTGAGGACCATTGGCCCCTTTTCTCTGTGTGTTCACTGGTGCAAACCTTCCCATTTAGAAAAAGTCTCAGGATGTTCTTTCATCTCTTTGCCCACAAGACTTCTGTTCTTCTCACAGTCTGTGTGCCTGCTTGTTTTTTCTACTGGGATTTATGATTTTAGATTAAAGTTGAAGTCCAGACTAAATTATTCTAACTGTCCCACTAGTGACCAGAAACAGAAAAAAAAAAAAAAAATCAACTTCAACCTTGTCTTAGGGTTTCCATTGCTGTGAAGAGACACCATGACCATTCGACTTTTGTAAAGGAAAATATTTAAGTGGAGTAGCCTGCTTACAGTTTCAGAGATGGAGTTCATTATCATTGTGGCAGGCAGACATGGTGCTGGAGTAGTAACTGAGAATCTTCCCTCTTTCCAGCAAGAGGAAGGCAACTGAGACACTGGGCAGTATCCTGCGCACAGGCCACCTCAAAACCCACCCCCACAGTAACACGCTTCCTCCATCAAAGCCACACCCATTCCAACAAAGCCACACCTCCTAATTATGCCACATTCATGTGGGGGCAGTTACATTCAAACTACCAGTCCCAATGTTTTTAGGTAGGAATTGTATGAAGGTCCGAGTGATTTTTTTCTTTAAATTTACCTCTTGGAATCCTTGTCTTAGAGAATCTTCTACTTAGCATCCCAATACGGGCCTTCTCATCTTCTTATAGATACATAGTATGAACTTAAAGGAGAAGATTTAATTGTAATTATTTGCATATGTGTGAGTCCACACGTGGGTGCAGATGCTCTGGGAAGTGCTGGCTCTCCCAGGAGCTGTGACATGGGTGCACAGGTTCTCTGCCATCACAGCCACCAAACTATCTCTCAAACCCTAAACTGGTATTTTAAATGTGGGTGCACAATCAACTGAACTTTCTATTAAAAAAAGAAAGGTAACTCTGTACTTGTAAAACAATTGTTGTATAATTTTTTCTCTTTTTTGTGGGTGGAGCTATTGTTTCTATTTGATGTGCAGCCCTGGCTGGCCTCAGGATTCCAGTCTACCTGGTTCTGTGCTTTGAGTAATTGCAGTTGTGGACCACTATGTGTGAATGATTGAGTTTCCTCTGTTTCTATCCAATAGGATATTTGTTTTATTTATTTGTTTTTAGCCAAGCTCTTGCCATATAGCCTTGGCTCACCTGAAACTTGCCAAGTAGACAAGAATGAACTCAAGTTTCTGCAGTTCTGCCTCTGCCTTCCCAGTGCTGGGACCATAGCAGTGTCGTCACATCCAGTTTCTTTGCAAATTTCTCTGTATATAGTCAAAGGGAAGTACGGCTTTCTGATTCCAGCTAGCCAAACTGCTGGTCTGAGACCCTGCATTGCATGGCCAGTGCTCTTCCCTGCTTCAGTGAGGGCTGATTTGGCACAGTGACCTAACATGAGTTCATTGCCACCTTTTTGTGGGATAGAGATTAAATTGAACTGGAAAGATGAGATCAGGGAAATGGTGGAATGGCTTGCTTACTGTTCATGTGTCCATTTCAGAGAATGGCAGTTTAAGAGAAAAAGATATACTGGTGTTGCCCCTGGACCTGACTGACACAAGTTCCCATGAGGCAGCTACCAAAGCCGTTCTGCAGGAATTCGGGAAAGTAAGTTCCATTTTATGTTAATGAAGCATGGATGGTATTTTCTGTCTTCGGGGAAACAAACAATTTCATAGAGATTTCCAAGTGTGGATCCCCTTCAGTGGGAAGGAGACAGATGGAAAGCACACACAGTGAGGTCAGACCTGTGACTTAGCTTCTCAACCCTTGACTGTTTGGCTTCAGCCCCTTAGTATGTCTCTTCCCTTCTCAGGTACCAATGTCCTCTATGAAGAATGAGAGGAGTGAATGCCTACTGATGCATTTCTTTTTTCTGATACTTGCTACTTCATCTTGAATGCAGATTCTATAGATGAATGCTGCTTTTTATCCTTCCTTCCTTCTTTTTTCCTCCCTCCCTTCCTTCCTTTCTTTCTTCCTGTCTCGTCCCCTGCATCTTGACACAGGCTCAATGTGGCTCTGTTCTGGAACTCACTATGTAGACCAAACTGGTCTTGAACTCAGAGTCTGCCTGCTTCTCCCTCCCAAGTGCTGGGACTAAAGGCATGCATCACCACATCTGACTTTATTTATTTCATTTTTTTAGCTGTTATTCAAACCACATCACTGTCCCATTTACTCTTTAGGCTAATAATACAAACAATCTTAGCCTGTCTTTAAGTACCATTTTCTGATTTTTAGATTGACATTTTGGTCAACAACAGTGGAAGATCTCAACGTTCCTTAGTTCTAGAAACCAACCTGGATGTCTTCAGGGAGCTGATAAATCTGAACTACTTGGGGACAGTGTCCTTGACCAAGTGTGTCCTGCCTCACATGATAGAGAGGAAACAAGGGAAGATTGTTACTGTGAACAGCATTGCGGGAATT